>JBBMFX010576007.1:0-14409 GCA_037832545.1 Rhabdalestes septentrionalis | reverse complement strand
CTCCAGGGAGACTGTCCCCTGTAGTTAGGAATGGAAGTTGCTTTGGATAAAAGCGTCTGCTAAATGCCGTAAATGTAAATGTAGGAAACGTAATGCTGTAGTAGGCTAGCATCATGTAAGCATTCTTCTCCCTCAGAGTAAATTAAGTACTTTATTGAACATTGGTTTCAAATATTGGCCAAAGCTTGACATTGGTTTGGTGTTTATAATATGTTTTAATCAAATATCTTCCAGCACAGACCATGCATCTTATTTCATACATTATGCATTTTATTAGGTTTTTAATTTCTGTTTTTTTTTAATCTTTTGACAGGATACTCTTTCCAGAGATTCAGCGCAAACTGGCCTCTCTGTTAAAGGAAGGATTCAAGGTGCTGAGCAAGTTATCATGAGATTGACGTCTAATTTGCTTGATCTCTTTGCCAAAACAATGTTCTGTGAATTAGGCTAATGTTCTGTTCTCGTATCTGATTTCTGTCTCACATACAGGTGGTGTTTTTTACCAATCAGATGGGTATTGCTCGAGGCAAGCTCAGGCCTGAGGTGTTTAAGTCAAAAGTGGAGGATATTCTGGAAACACTGAAGTTACCTGTGCAGGTGGGTTGGTAACACAATCGTAGTGTCATGAAATCTTAATAACATGCATTTGGTAGAGCTCAGCATGATACAGAAACTCATAAACGCACTAATATTACAGTAAATACAAATATAATTGATACAAATATTTGTGTAAGTCATTCAGTACCTCAGATGTTCTGGTGTTAAAAAGTAATATGTGACGTGCAGTAATTGTGAATGTTGAGAGGAAGTCAGGTATAAGATATCCACTTCTTTATGAAACATTTATGCATATGTTTTGTTTGTGTACATTAAGCAGAATTACTCTGACTGGCCAGATTCTTTTTCAACAGTATATTTATATATACATAGAGTTTTGCACAAGGCTGTATTTGAAGAGAAGTCCCTCTCATCACTGTTATTGTCATATATATTTTAGGTTTTTGTCGCGGCAGGTCCAGGCATTTACAGAAAACCTGTCATAGGAATGTGGGAGCATTTATGTGAGAAGGTGAGACCCTATATATATATCCACTGGAATGCTCATAACAAGGAAGGTTTAATATATTCCATGTGCTTTCCAGGAAAATGAAGGAGTGAATGTAGACAAATCACAGAGTTTCTATGTTGGAGGTGAGCTCACAAATAAAACACTTTGAAGATCAGAACCTTTCTTAAGTTTTGTCTTTACATATGAATTGAAAATAAGTTTGAATATGTGCCTTGATGCTCCTTGAATTTGTTTTGTGTCTGCTGTATATGCCCAATTTCAATTTAACACATTATAATTTAGGTTCGCTACAAATACAGTGTTTCTCACTTGCTTAGATGCGGCGGGACGTCCTGTGAATTGGGCTCCAGGGAAGAAGAAGAAGGACTTCTCATGTAGTGACAGGCTGGTGAGAGAACATCATCACCTCGCAGTCCAGATGAAATCTGTCTGTACAGAGCACGACAGGATTCAATTTCTTCAGGATATGGTGGATTCTTTTTTACTGAAAGACATATTTCTTGTTTTTGTCCCCTAGTTTGCACTAAATATTGGTCTGAAGTTCCACACTCCTGAGGAGTTCTTCCTGGGCTGGAAGGCTGCTCCCTACAATCTACCACCTTTTGATCCAGTGAGTGGTTGTCCTTTTCCTGCTGGGTAACGATTGTGTCTGGACAGTGTAAAGATCTGCTTTGGGACAGGATAAGAATGAGTTTACTAGAAGGAGATCTAGAGTTTTGGAGCAAAAGTCAGAGTTTCAAGATTGTGTTGGTTTGGACATGTGCTGAGAAGAGACTCTGATTATGTTGGGAAAAGAATGGAGTTGCCAGGGAAGAGGAAAGGAGGAAAGGAGAATCATATCCAAAGGTTTTGGAAGAATTGAGTCCCAATCTCTGGAACTTGGTAATCAGTTCTTGAGCCCCATTCAAGAGGCTCAAGGCAGAAATGATAGTGCAGTATACCTTAGGTACATTTGGTAAGTACAACAATGCCACTAGGTGTAGTTGAAGCTACTTCAATGCACAAAACATAATTATCTATTGAGTACATTACATAATAGGTGCGGGCATACCTGCATTGATCAGGTGCTTGTTCTGGAGCTCAGTGTTGTGGTTATGTGTGTGTGGTTTATTGCTTTGTTTTCATTTTCTATAGAGGGCGTTGGACACAAAGGCACGTCTGTATGACCCTCCTAATTCCTCACTCACTTCCACAAGTCAGGAAGTTATTGTTGCTGTTGGATTTCCTGGTGGTACGTGTGTTTTCACACTTACTCATTTTCTGGGAAATTATTCCTATTTCAGAATTTTTTTTTTGTTGCAGCGGGCAAATCCACCTTCTTCAACATGCATATCATCCCAAAGGGCTACGTATATGTGAATAGGGTAAGTAGAGAAGAGCTGCCCCAATCTACACACAGAATATACTAGCTGAGGAATGATACGTGAATGTGGAGTGAGGTTACATACATATATTTTGTTCAAAGTTGTCCCTCTATGCCTGTATGCTTTCTAGGACACACTGGGCTCCTGGCAGCACTGCGTGTCAGCCTGTGAACGTGCTCTGAAGGAAGGCCGAAGTGTAGCTGTGGACAACACTAACCCCGATATGGAGTCTCGAAAACGGTACTTATTTGCATTTTTTAAACTGAATGCTACACCGTGATCTCAGTGAATTTATTAAGTGAAAGGATTGCCCTCACTGTTCCCTGCACAGATACGTGGATGTGTGCCGAAATGCTGGTGTTCCCTGCCGATGCTTCAACTTCACTGCCTCTCTGGAGCAATCCAAACACAACAACAGGGTGAGCGTACACTCTGTGGCTCTACACTTGTCAGTTTCATGAAACTGTCTCCTTTAGGCAGGCTTATGTCTAATCAAGGGTTTTCGTCTTTTTCTGGCTCAGTTCCGTGAGATGGTTCCCTCACCTGCCAAGCATGCTCCTGTCAATGATATGATCTTCCACAGCTACAAGTGAGTGAATCCTGAAAAATATGTTTTTCTAGGTATCTATTATATAGTCATAGTAATCAGAACTATATAATTAAGTTTGTTTTTTGTTTGTTTTTTTTTTTTTTTTGTGGTTACACAGAAAGAAGTTCGAAATCCCTTCTCTGTCCGAAGGCTTCTCTGAAATACTGCAGATTCACTTTGTGCCCAGCTTCCCTGACAGTCGATCTGAGGCTCTCTTCAGACAGTTCTCAGAAGGTTGATACATGAGTTTGTTCAGAAGACAACTGCAGCGTGATGGTATTTGATTTACCAAATAGGTGTGTAATGTTGTGTTATGTTTGACTGGGAAAAAGCTGCTGGAGACAAAATTAATTTAGAAACAAACTTAACAATTGAACAGCCTGTGGCAATAGTTGGTCATTTGCAGCTTTGAATGATGGATATGTGTTTTTTTGTTGTAATAACAGTACATTAGACAATAAATAATGACTTTTCTCTGCAGTCACACTGGCTTGAATGAATGCCTGGTCAGATTTCCTTGCTTCTAATTTTATTAGAATTACAAAAATCACTAATATCACTTGCGTGCAAAAACATTATGCAAGCCTGTGCTATTGTCTAGCATGGAGAAAATGTCGCCTTTATATTTGTTTAAACGGACTAATAAAAATGTATCATAATTGATTATATATTGTTTTTCCTTACGCTCTTTCAACTTTTCCATTAAGCCATGTTAGTTTTATTTGATACGCTGGCACAAATGTATCTGCTTATGTATCTTTAAAAAAAAAATTACAGAAATGAACTCACATATGGGTTGTTACCGATATCTGTATAGAAGATATACTCAAATATTACTTTCTTTATTCTGAAATGTGAAATTATTTGAGTATAATTGGTAGACCAAATCATTCATAAGACTGATTGTTTAAATTATTAGACTCATAACAAAACAAAAAACCCCTGAAAATACTAGAATATAGTGACAGCCATGGATAGGTTGGGGATTCATTGCAGTGAGAGTATTTTCCTTAATAAATATATACATTAGTGTTCCTTACTGTTTCAAGAGAACAAATGTTAATTCTTGCTCCTGTTAACAACATTTATTTTCAGATTGTTTATATTGTTTCATTCATCACTTAAGACTGATAATTCTGATACAAGGAACATGCTTTCAAATTGCAAAGCTATTATTGAGAGAAAATATGACAGTGGTGTTTAAAATAGTGCAAAAACAGCATTGTGCAAGAAGGCTTCATCTACTAATCTCCGTAGAGCCTAGTTTGTTCATTCATTCCTTTCTCCCACAATTAACCTAAATACAGATCAAATAAATGGTTCCTTTGTGATGCTTACGATTTCTGTGTGAAATTCAAAGCAAGTTCTTTATTTAGGAATGGTGAAAGTGTGATTTGATATACTTATACTGAATTTAAACTTTAATAATTTTCTTCTTTTTCATTGCCCATGTGGTTATGGCAGCTATGAGGCATGCCACCATGGTTACCACACAGACCGAGACCACAATAGCGGTCAGGTTCAGACCTGGATTTGAAATTGCTGGGGGTTTGGGAATTGGTACAAAGTTTGTCGCTCGGGCGATGTTCGATACCTCGGATTTCATAGCCTCCGTGTCCTCTGAGAGAATAGCAAAGAACAGCGTAGTGCCATTTTGGATTGTGATTTCAGGCAGGAAGAAATGATATTCAGCTGAGCCTGCCTCTTGTGGCTGGAGTGTGGAAGTGTTTACTGGATTAGCATTGTTGAAGTTGGTTAGAAGCATCGTCAGATTTTTGCTCCATCTAATGTCATAGGATTTGGCTGAAAAGAAAAGAAATAAAAACAGAGAGATGTTGTTTACTCAGTGTGTATATATGCTAGGCCTTTTACAATTAACAATAAATCAATTAAATGCACAACAATTAAAATGAGGTTGATCATTTTCTGGCCACGATAATTTTCATTTGTTTGCTTTCCAACGGACTCCACCTGGATACATTGGTCTCTACCGCCCCTTCTCGTTTCCTTTGGGTGATGAGGCATGAACTCTCTTGTGGGTTAGCCCCCCAATAGCCTAACAGCTAGGCTAGCCGCCTGGTGAGAAAGTGCTATCTAGGTACGAATTTAAGCTGTGATCGGCACGTCTTTGGGATCGTGCCAGAACCTCTGAGTCTCATTTCTCCTCGTTTATCCTCAGAAGCGTGGCGTCTCACGCGCTGCAGAGTTGAAAAAGCTCTACGTTTGTAATACTAATAATAAAAAATAGCCAATTAATAGTATAATCAGGTTATAAATATATTTTATTTAAATGACAAATGTCTAAATTTACAGAAATACCTTTAGAAGTGCAGAGAGCCAGTCCGGTTTTAGCATGCACTTATTGCTCGTAGCTTTTCAAGAAGGGGCAAACCCCAATCTCTGGGAATCTTCACAGTTAAATAGGGTTCAGTGAGAGCTTTCCAAAGACCCCTTGTTTGCCATAATACCCCCCGCGAGCTGGAGTTATTAAGATGAAGACGATCGCTTTGGACAAAAGTATAGGGGCACAGCTGAACACTTAGCTACTCCTGAGAGATCCTGACTTAGGCCACACAAAGTCAAGGTATGCTGACTGTCTTACCATGTCTTCCACTCCCAGTGTTATGTGATCTTTAGATGTCAAGGTTTATGGATCTTTGAAAGAGTGCATTTGCATTATTATGCCATTATCATTACATCAGTAGAAACGGACACAATGACAATATTATCGTTTATCGCAATAATTTCTGGGACAATTTATCGTCCAGCAAAATTTGTTATCGTTACAGGCCTAATAAATGCAGGGCCTGGAGGGCTACCAGGACCTTCTATCTACTAACACATTGAGTTTAGTTTATGATGAGCTTGCTGATGATTTGGTGATTTAAATTAGTTTTGTACATGTGGTTTTTGATAATAAGAAAAGGAAATTTTAAACACACAGCAGTGATCATCATTGCTGCACCGATGGGAGGTATTCACGTTTGTGCATTATGGTTCATTTTTTAGTATCAAGACCTCCTGTGAGATATTTACCTGTTCCCTCATCCAAGTCCTCTCCTGGAGCGGTCCAGTTGAGAAGCACAGTGTCCTCCTGGATTTCAGCACTCAGATCTGTGATTGTGTTGGGAGGGAACTTTGGTGCCGTCACTCCAACAGGTACCACAAAGCTCTCTCCTGTGACTGTTCTGGTGAAGCTGCCCACCTCTGCTGGTTGCACATTCACTGGGGGCTTCGGAGGGTTTAGCTCTAAATTACCTGAAAAGAAGTGTCCTTGTTTTTGCTACATTTTAGTCATGTTCAAACACATGCAGACCCCTAAAGGAGTAGTTTTTGTTAACATAAAAATTTGTTGAGCCATTCATTTAGGGTTTCTAACCCAGTAGATATAAAAATACCTAAGAATTTTGGTGCTGCGTGCCAGACTCTTTTATGTAAATTATATATCAGGCTTTAATACTGGTGAGCCACGGAACTACAAAGTGTCTCATTTGTCTGTCTCATTTAACAAGCCCTGTTCATCTGATTCAGACATTATAAATGTCTTTGTAAATGTGGTGTGGCTAGGCAACAGACTCTGGATACATGATAGCACTTCAACACTACATAGAAATCTATCTATAACACAACATAGAAATCTATTCAAGCCTTGTGCATATTGTTATTCAATAGTATGCCAGAAAGAAACGTATGCCAATGGCCTGTCTACCTCTCACATGCTGCTTTGAAAACATATCAGTGTACTAAATGTTATTGTAAACATACTATCCTCAATACTTACCATCCACAATATATCCAGGGATATACACAGCACCGCTGGATCTGCTGGTTGAGGCACTTTTTTTCTCTATACCGCCTATAACCTCCACTTTGAGGCTGTACCTTCCAGTCTTAAATTTTGTGAAATATCTAGAATAGGTGCCATCGTCTTTTTTTACGTCAGCCGCTGTAAAAGATGAATTCCTCATCAATTAGTACAAATATTGGTCTCTTGTAGTTCATAATTTTAAAAAATGACAACAACCTTTAATGTTCTGGTCATATTTTAAGAAAAATGCATGAAAGCAGAAATCAAGAGTAGTACCTGCTCCATTATCCAGCAGGTATAAGGTTTCCAAACTGCCAGTATCTGACTGAAGGATGGCTGTGACGTTGGCCCCGATCACTGGAGAGTAACCACTACTAACCTCAGCGTACACCACAAAGGGTTTACTGCCATCACTGCTGAGCTGATTCATTTCGGCCTTAACCATGACCGGAGGAACATCACTACGGGCTGCGCGAGTGGTTACTGTTAATGACATTGTCTGTCCTGGTTTTTCCTTATTGCGGAAGCTGTATATCCAGTCTCCAGGCTGCCAAACACAAGATGAAGCCAACAGACATTACTAGTCATAGGCCCTATTAGTAAATATATCCAGGTTATGCTTTATTTCCATACATACAGTAGAGTTGTATAAGTGATGAATCACCAAACATGCTGTCATACCTCTGCAGTTCCAGGTATATTTAATTTTACTGTCTTTGCAGCTGCAGAATCTGTGGCATGTGTCTGATTGTACACTGTACCACTTGGCGCCTGTACATATATGGTGGGTGTACTTTTCTCATAGAGTATTGTGAAGGTGGTGCCATTTCCTATAGTCTCGTCAATGGGCACTGTTCCATTGAACCACTCAGTAACACTCCTTCCAAGGCTTACCAGCTGGAATGGGAAAAAATTATTAGTCTCACAATGGCAAGCAGAACCATTTCTGTCAGTGACAAAACTGTATTCAGTTCACCTGAATAGTCTGTTTGATGGGATCTCCATCTGACAGAGTAAATGAAGAAAAGGCGTCCACAAGTTGGTTGGAAATCAAAGTGTCATCAGCTACCACAAACTTTCCATCTAATGAAAGATCATAAAGTCAAAGTATTGACATTGTTCAATCTGTTCATTTTTTTAACAAACTTGAAATTTCAAAATCTAAGTTTAAAATGTTTTCAACTTCATGATGTACTCAGCATCATCACACTTGAATTTTCTGTATTACCTGTTCGATCCGCCATAGTTATCAACACATTTGATGCACTTGGACCAAGTGCCAGTGTGCTGATGATGGCACCACTGTTCACTGCTGATTCCAGACAAATCCCAATATTGTCTGTTGCTTCACCATCTGTCAGAAAAATCACATCATCTCCTTCTGCACTTTGGTCATCTGTCCGGAGCACCTGAAAAACATGATGTTTGTTTACTTTGTAAAGTAAAAAATAAATGTTAGAATTTGTTTTTTTAACCAATACAAGTTTTCTACACATATTATCTTACCTCAAAGCCTTTATTAAGTCCTGTACACATATTTGTTGATCCGGATGCTACTTTGGGGAGCTTTTTAATTAAATTGTCTCTTGAGGTTTTACCCTCAATTTTAGACAAAGGGCTCAAAATTTCTGCATTAGTACTAAACTTGACGATGCCCACATATGCTCCCTCCTCCACAATCTCGCTTAGGAATATCGTAGCAGCTTGCTCTTGTCGAAGAATTCTCCCGCCCTTTAAACAAAAGATAATAAACAATTTTACACATTCACAGAATTGTTCGCATGTTTTAAGGCACTGCTTTTTAATACAAGCCTAGCAGTATATCAGGTATCATATCTTACATAGGAGAAGATTTGAGGGAACAGGAGTGATGTGTCCCCTTCAGTATATTATTCCTTCACTCGCACCACATTAAGACTTTGTGTTTCAAAATCTGAAATGTGTGTGTATCCATAGTATTTAACATTTTTTAAAGATCTATGGCTTACAAATCCTGGTTCCATTTATACAGAGGAAGGGTCCATAACTTTCATGTACCTTTCTATAGGCTTAGCAACACTATGACACTTCCAGGCTGCAGCTTTATTAATGATGATTGGATTGCAGATGTATTTATTTTGTTCTAGCTATTAAAAAGTGTTTGTGTCTGTGTGATATAAATAGGTGTCTGACTAGAGATGCCAGATGTTTGGGTTTGGACTAGGAAGCCCTGTTGGACCATCTAATAATACATTCACTTCAAAGACATCTGACTTGCTGAAATAATGTTAAAATGCTGCGTGTGTGCTTCTGTCTTACAATCAGGTCCATCTTACCATGGCCTGGATAAGATCAGAGATCTATGCAGTGGAGAAGAGGAAGTCTTTTAATTGAGCTGTGTTCAGTTATGGTAGTAATGGCGCTGACCGGCTCAACACTGTGGTATCTCCTAATATTCCAGTAAAGCACAGATGTGGCTATTGCTGCAGCCCTAGATATGATGGATGATCTGGCATGACCAGTCACTATTCTGAAAATCAATAACTGAAATCTAGTCTGTTTTTCTGACGGTGGATCACTTTTCCAAGCTAAATCTAGCATGATAAAAAAATATATTTGTCTGAACATTTCTTGTCATTTTATTTTGGTTAGACATTTCAGAGATTCCATGAGTAATGTGATGTTCAATACAATATAACACATCATTGTGAATTGTTTGCTTTACAGTTGGTAGCCACAACTATTAAAATGATTTACCTGTTCTGAGAGAAATGACAATACACCAAAATAAGACAAATTATGCAGAAGAAAGTTTACAGAGCTTGAATAATTCAAAGAAAACAAATCTCTTGTTCACCCTTGAACAAATGGCAGTAATTGCCTTTGATGCACTTCTATTAGTGTTTTGGCATCCAACTGGTCACATTGCAATAGAAGAGTGTTGACTATTGTTGTGTTTTTTATTTTCCCTCATTAAATAAGATGTGATTCAGGTGATCACTAATCAGTCCCTCATAAAGCAGAATGAGGTGCTTGTGTATGAATTTAACAGACACCAGCATGAAATGTTTCCCATATTCTTTTAAATGTTTTTTTTCCAGAGCTGTATGATAAAGCATAGCGGTGTTGCTATAGTTCGGTTTTTTAATTATATACCGGGACACAGATGTTTCTCACTGATGTAACAGGGTGATGATGTGTACATCACTGATAAGTATCTTCTGCTGTACTTCTTAATGACAAATTTATAATCTCAGTTTTAGATG
The DNA here is from genome assembly GCA_037832545.1 of Rhabdalestes septentrionalis. NCBI lineage: Eukaryota > Metazoa > Chordata > Actinopteri > Characiformes > Alestidae > Rhabdalestes > Rhabdalestes septentrionalis. Next base: position 4,334 of record JBBMFX010576007.1, on the reverse strand, counting down.
ATGTTCAATTTGATAATTTTTGCAACGTAAAATACCTGCATGCTTCCAGAGACATCAAGTATGAGGCAGATGGTCCGGTGTCGCCTCTGGATCACCCTAAATGTTGGGGCTGGTGGTGGAGATTGCAGAGGTGTTAAAGGCTGCAGGGCATCCTTGTCTACAGAATCTTGAAATATCACTGTTCGTGTAGCTTTATGGTCACATTTCTCGTTCTGCATATTCGGGGCATCAGTGTTGTGATCCTCTTCACTACAAAATGCTGTCACCTACAGAAAGACTGTGTTAGACTGTATTTCTCATGAATGAAAGAACATGCTTATTAGTGCTCTGCAGGTCTTATTGTAGATCTTGTATTTGCTCTGTTTATATCTTTCACTTACAGAGTCCAAGCTTTGCATGTACATTATTGAGGCATTTGTTTGTTGCTCTTTATCTGGAAAGAACTGACAGTCCGAGGTGGGTAACCCATCATTTCCAGTGAGGCAAGGCAGTGGAATTCCATTGACCACTTCAAAAAATTGCCCAGATATGTCCCTGCTACATCTAAGGTAAAGAAATACACAGATAGATAGTAAAAAATGTATTAATCATTTGATGTCACACATGTTCACACATGAAATGTGTTTGTAAAGACAAATATTTATACGGCTTTAAAATGTTTGGTATTGCAAGTTTATGTCGTTAGAAGTTGATTTGACACCTTGTAGGCTCGAACCCGTTGTTAGTTTTGTAGAATGGCCGCTTCTTATCATATTCATCAAACACCCCCCATCTGAGATGAGCCCATTCATGCACAAAAACTCTTTCTGGTGATAAAAACAACACAGAAAATTTCTTGAGTCAGTAAAGAACCTTTCGAATCCGAGTCACATTCTCTGAATTGAAACACAAATGTCTTTCATGTTCCCTTCTTTTCTTGATGGCTCTTACCTCTGGGCCCAAACCCAGTAGCAATACCATCATCTAATAGGAACTTTGGGGTGAAGTGAATGTGCGTGCCCTCTTCTCCACATCCTTTCATCTGTTTAGTGTATGGTTCATCGCCGAATGCTGGGTGCGGGTTATCAATAATTATCTTGGCCTGAAATAGAAAACACATAATTCAAGAATGTTATTTCATCTATAACAGCACAGTTATCTTCACATTATTACATAAAATTAGCGACAAAATGAAATCTACCATATCGTAGATTTCTGTCCTCGCTCTCTCGTATGTTCCGTTCCAGGTTGGTGGTACTAAGATCTTCACCTCCTTGATGAACACCTTGTTGTCTAAAGCTTGATGCAGATATTCGGATCCATCAGTAACCACTGTCTATGGAACAAAACAAGAAAAAGAGTAACACTATGTGTTAGGAACTCTGCTCTCTTTGTTAGCCCTTCAGTCAGTTTCTGTTTCTGTATTTGTTCTACTGACAAACAGTCCTGAACTAGACTAGAACATAGTTCAGGGGTGGGATGGAATAAACCCTTTACAGTCACATTCCTGTTTTCATTATTAATCTTTGGTCAAAACAATGATAAGAGTGGGGAAAAGTTCACAAAGATATGTGGTGTGCATGGAAAGAAAAAACAATGTTGAATTTTGCTTCCTTCCGAGCACTCCCTGTAACAGTCATCAGTACTGTGCAAGTGGTCCAAGCACAATAAAGCTTGGTGCACTTTGTCATAACCCTCAAATAAAAAAGTCCCAAAAACTTTCCAATAATGTTTATCATTTCTGGAGGTTACTCTGAGTTAGAGCTTAGATTCTCTGCCTGAACCCGAGCCCGGCCGGGATCAAGTATTATAACGTATAAAAAAATAGTCGGGTTTACATCAGGCTGATAATTACAGTTAATGTGTCGGGCTGGGCTGGGCTGGGCTGGGCTCGGACACAAGGTGCACGGGCTCTGGTCAGGTCGGGTTTCATTTTTTGGGCCCGATCTAAGCTCTACAGTGAATGAATTGTAAGTTATTTGTTTATTCTGGTATTTTTCTACCTGAGATGTAGGATGGTCTAAAATATGTTTAGAAAATATGTTTTTAATAACAACTAAAAAAACAAATAAACAAAAAACCCTACTTGGATGAGTAAAGCTAAATTATTGCTCACAGTAATATTTTACTAATTTCTTTCAAAAAATGTTTTCGTTTAATCATGTCTAAGTCATTAATGGTACCTTGGGAGGTTCATTGTGTTACAAAAGCACAATTTAATCATTCTTGGCTTTCCTCATTCTTAACTTTGATCTCCATTAGTGAAACTTTGCAGGAGAAAAAAAAAGTTGGTATTTTTCAGTGTACATTAATTTGATCAATTTGGTCCATTTCTTTTGGTCCAGTTATGATATCTGGACACATTACAAAATGCTGCTGGTATTTTCAAATTTTCAAAGTGGGACCCGAGGAGGAGACGGGTAAACATATCAGCAATGTTTCAAATTTCAGTAAATTTTTATAAACACTTTTTCTATATTGATAGCAATAAATGAAATTACCAGTACAATTACACTACTACTTAATATGTCTATTAATACTCATAGGGAAACTTATTTTAAAAAAGTATTACAGTATTATGTCTGAATAAGTTTTCCATATCTATTTCCTGTCCTGTGTTTAGCCAAATGTATAAATACTTTCTGTTCAAATTTAATAGTACAAAGCCAGATAAGACATAGATATGGGTAAAGTCGATATGTGAACTAGAAGTCGAACCAAAATCTCTTGTCCTGATGTTATATTATTAAATACATACCTTTATCCTCTCTATGAGCTCTTCATTTTGTGGTACAGCTGGGTTGATGGCGATGAGAATTTCAGTGTATCCATTTCCATCCAGTCTGATTCCTGTAACAGGTCCCAGGGCATTGAGGAGCAGCAACACTACAGCAAATGTTTTGGCCATGACTGCAAATCTGAAACAGGAGCGCAGAGTTTTCTGTCAGGGCAAAATCATCTAAAAGTCATTAAATCATAAATGGTCTGGACTGCTCAGTGTCATAAGCTATCATAAACCTAAATGGTTACATTCCTTCCTTATCATTTAGAGAACAGTGGAAAACTGAACACGATTTGAGATTGGATGCTCTGGAATTTACAACGTACAGGAAAAATACAGATGGGTTAATGTGTAACATTTCTTCCTGCCCATATATTAATAAACTGAAAGATGATTGAAACTGATGCCTTATATTTTCCTCGATGACGTTTGCTATTTAAGCATAAGAGCAAACCTCAAATTCAGGCTATATAATCCAAATATGAAGTGAATAAGGTTTGTTGTACGGTGTGTGTGTGTGTGTGTGTGATATTTGCATATTTTGATAATGATGCTGCATGCAAAAAGGTCCTTAAAGCAACAAAATCATGCTTCATCACCAAAGGTTGGATTTGAATTTTCATACTGAACTGAGGATTTGTAGGTGCAAGTGTCAGTGAGCGGTATGGTGTCTTGGGTTACCAGATTATTTATGCCAAAAGTGAAGATTTGGTTGGAAAACCAACCAGCAAAATCACAGTGTGTGTTGTAGACTGTTGTCTTCAGTGGTTCAGATCTAACATTTGGTCATTATGCTAGAATGTTTTTTTCATTGTAAATGACAAAAGTAAATTAATTTTATAAAACCAAACTGAAATGCATCGAATCTTTTTGGATTGGTGACCTCATTTACAAGTTGAATTTTATGACTTGCCTCCTGAGATGTTTCCTGTATACATAATACATAGTGACATAATACCACAGCCAATTTAATTGGATAGTCACATCTGTGTTAATGAAGGCATATAGCATATACATTACAAATATACTATAACACACCAATCAGCCATAACATTAAAACCACAAGCCCAATGTTACTTAGGTACCATAACAGCCTTAACCCAACGAGGCATGGACTTTGAAGGTTTGCTGTGTTATCTGGCACCAAGATTTGTGCCAGATAAAATTGTGAGGTGGTGCCTCCATGAATCGGACTAGTTTCATATTGCTATCTGGCAACACCCTTACTTTCGCTAAAAGGCAATTCCACGCCCCCCACTGTCGGCACGCAGGCGCATTCTCAAAGGCAGGCCAGTGACGGTGCACATCAGTGAGAAGGGAAGGAGGCTCAGTCTGCTAAGTCCCTTTGCACACTTTTTGAGAAGTGGAAATCGCGTCCGGCCGGGTTTTAGAATAGTCTGGGATTTTGAGCTGCCTAAACATTCGTTATGTCGCGGATATCTCTCATTAACTAGTTACTGTCCTACATGCCTGTTCACCTCCACTCGCGCTGTGGACCCGAAAGATGTGAGTGGTGTCAATGCCAGCATGTGTATCTTTTTTGTACATCGTTAAGGAATTTACAGGCGTTTAG
>JBBMFX010575996.1:0-14410 GCA_037832545.1 Rhabdalestes septentrionalis | reverse complement strand
GCCAAAACAGTTATTTAATAATAGGAACGTCTGTGTATTTATTCACTCATTGAAAAAAAATTTACAGCAAAAATGTGTGGATTAATTTTGATTTAATTTATCAAAGACCTTGTAATTAATTAGATTCGTTTTTGTAATTTAATCAATTACCCCTAATGGCCAGCTTTATACAAAGTTGTGTGTCATCTGTGTTTCTATGTTACCTGATAATCATACCTAATAGCAACATGTACACTGTAAATAAAAGAGGTCCCGGGACAGAACCTTGTGGGACACCATTTATTTTGACTGATGATTCTCTATTAACAAACTGGTAGCGGTATGCCAGATACAATCTAAACCAGGATAAGGCGGCTCTTGTGATTCCTAACTGATTTTCTAGCCTGTCTAATAGATCTGAGTTGTTGGTCAAATGCTTTGTCAATTGACAGTAAAAGATTATATACTGTGTTTACTAGGCCTGAACCAGGGTTGTGACGAGGCTGGAAACCAGATTGGAATTTATATATGGTTCCTATATAGTAACAAGCAAAAAGGTTAGATAACAATGGTAGATTGGTAGGTCAAAAATCTGAGTCTTCATGATTGATCTTGGAAGGTTTTGGAAGATACCCAATATGAAGTGAGGAGTTTAATACTTATAGGATATATAGTAAATTCTTCTTGTTGAACTGGATTAAAAGATAAAAGTCTCTCTTACAAAATAAATGTACAACATTTTGTTATATTGGCATGAATATATTTTGTTCTGTTGAGGTCCACTCTGATAATTTCTTGTCAAAAATACATTTGCCAGCAATTCACCAATCATACTTACCATTGCTTACATTCTGATGCATACTTTTTACATACTTGCCTGGAGGAAATATCTGATTCAATCACTACGGAGCTGAAATGAAATGTGAATTTAATAGACTTTCTATTAACCATTAAAACTAGCCCTTCCCTCTGTTATTTTAGCTACTGGCTAAGATTTGCTCGTATTTAAATTATGATAATTTGTGCATCCATATTGTTTTATTAATTTAAGACATTTTAAATAAGCCCAGTACTTTTATGGTGGCAACTAAAGACCTGTAAGCAGATTCATAATGCAAATAATTTGTTTTATTAAAGGATGGCAGGAATTATTTAACAATATTTATAACATTCCAACATTCATAATAGACCTCAAATAAGTTGACGGACATGTGAACCCTTTGAACTCAGTTTAAAATCATCCTCTGATGGCCTGGCTAATATTTTTGAAGCCAGATTTCAAATTTTGCATCAGCTTGCCTCTTTTTTGGAAGCAGAGGGATTATTTGAATATGGAATTTCATTCTGGGCTGCTCTCACTGACAGGCTGGATGTGAGGCTGATGAAGTCAAGAGAGAATTTGACGACCCCAATGTGTTTAATGCAAACGTTCATGAAAGGCCCTAGAAACTTTAATGACATAACATCGAACCCTTCATTTCATCTTCATAATCTAACAGTGAGCCCTTTATTTCATCTTCTCAGCTTAAAATACACTATTAATCCATAATGGCCCAGTCACTTCCAGACTGCTTTACTGTTTAAATGAATTTACATGATGGCAGAAATATTTGATGGCAAGAAGTAAAAAGAAAATGGCAAAATATTCGAAAGTTTGAAAATATTTTTTAATTATATTAAAAATGTGAAAACAAAGGTTTAAAATATACACTGAATTGCATAACAAGTATAACAAAACATAGTTTTAGCACAGTTACACTGCTGCAGTTCAAATATTTCTTGTAAATCTCAACTTTAACAATAATGTAATTCAACCAAATATAAAACTAAAGCCACCTGCCCGCAGGGCATTCATCTTTTGTCTAGTTTGTTATAGAAAAACAAGTTCCCCTCCAGAGAATTGGTGGGGGGTGGAGGGTGGTCTGGGGTTGCGGAACCAATATAGCAAGTGCAAAGCGGACGAACTCTATATGAACAGTCCCTGTTGGTATAATGGTCTGGCATTCCAATATTTTTGTCCAAAAAACAGCCAAGATGCAGAGCTGCATTCTCTGTGCACTCTTGAGCACACAGTAGCTATGACGTTTCAAAATAAAAGGATGAGTAAATAATGCATTAAAGGTAACACGTTAATGTGCCCAGCACATATTTAAAAAACAAAACATAAAAAATGTAAACAGCAAACTCTATACAATTTCATACAAATAATATTTATATTATGATGAAGCATAAAATATTTCTGGCAAATGGGACTGAATGCATAGTAACTTCTTAAATTCAAATTACAATTAAACCTCTTTTCTATTTAAAGATTCTAAAATGTGGTTTGGAATGCCAGATTAGAATCTGTATTTTCCACCCAACATCTCCACTCCTTTCCATGAAGCATAAACAATCAAAGGAAATGCAAGGATCACTATTTATAGTTTATAATCTTTGATGGAGCTGAGGCAAACATAATGCCCTAACATAGGTTTCAGTCAACAGTTAATGCAAATCAGGCTAAATTAAAAAAAATCAGAAAAGCCATTGTGGGCCAAAATATGTTGCATCGTGATCTATTTTGCTGCCATGTGCAAAAATAATTCATTCTTTCAGCACCTGCCACAGAAATAGACCTGTCATGAATGAACCTTATGCACGCCGGATGATGAGGTTGCTTAGTAACAGATGTACACTATTGTAGGACTAGGCCTTTGTTTTAGTCTGTGTCTATCTCTTGTGCTGATTTATAGTGGGAAAACTTAGCTTGTGTCATGGAAACGTAAATTCACTTTTTTTAACTTAAAAAGTTTATCTTTAATGTATTGGTGTTATGACATCAAAAAACCCAAAACATTTTCATACACACTGATAAGGCCCAACAGTAAAACCACTGACAAATTAAATGAGTAACACTGCTGATCTGGTTATTAAGTAAGACGGTGAGTAAACACTCATATCTTTAATAGAATGCTCAAGCAGAAAAATTAGCAAAAGGGTCTGAGATACTTTGACATGCACCAAACTATGATGTTCAAGCACCTAGACATATCCAGGTCTTGTGGAGGGGGTCCTGAATGTACCAAAAGTGCTCTTAGGGAGGGAGAACCAGTCCAGTTCACGGACAATCTTATTCAGGCTCATGGGGCATGAAGACCAGCCAATCTGGTCTGATCCTACAGAAGATCTGCTGTTGTGCAAACTGCTGAAAATAGAATTAATAGAATCGGATAGAATGTAAATAGAAAAAAATGTTGATAGAGGGGGGTCAGAACACACAGTGCAGCGCCCCTTGCAGTGTATGGGTCTGCAGACCCATCAGAGTGCCCATACAACAAAGGACATCAGAGCTGGACCGTGGAGAACTGGAATAAGTGGGCTGGTCTGATGAAGCACATTTTCTTCTAAATCATATGGATGGCCAGGTGTATGTGTTTGTGTGTTATTTGGGGAAGAGGTGGTACCAGAATCCACTGAGGAAGGCTGTGAGATGCTCTGGGGGGAACTTTAGGTCCTGCATTCATGTAGATGTTATTTTGAAACCTGAACACTGCAGACCAATTTCAGCCCTTCATGGAAATGTTGTACACTAATGGCAGGTGTTCTTTCAACAGGATGATCCCCCCACTGCAAACACTGTTCAGGAACACACAAAAAGTTTAAGGTGCCTCCAGATTCCCCAGATCCCAATCTGATCAAATTCCTGGGGACGAACTAGTTCTGATATCATCACAACTTACATGACTGTTGCAGAGACCACAGCCCTTTAGAGGTCTTGTGGAGTCCAGGTCTAGATGAGTCAGATCTGTTTTGGAGGCACAATGGGGAACTGCAATATATTAGGCCAGGCATCAACAAATGGCGGACCGCGGTCCGGATCTGGACTAGGTGCTGGACCTGTGAACAGTCCGGTAAATTCACAAGATTAAGTTCTCATGGAGCATTATTTTAGACGGTGGCTATTGACAGAGTGCGCTGCTACTCCAGTAAATACAACAATAGCTTCACTCGTTAGTTTACTAGTGATGGGAAGTTTTGTCTCTTTTCAGAGAGCCGGCTCTTGTGGCCTCATATTTAATGCCACTTTCAGATTTAAAGGCACTCTCAGACTTCACAAGGCTTGCAATTCTTCTGAAAAAACAACGAGTTGTGCTCAACGCACCGCACTTGTTGCGGGGCTCAGCACAAGAAATGGGCAGCGCTTTCTAAACTCTCCTCTTTTGTTGTTGTCTCGTCCCGTGGTCTGGCACAAGCTCTGTTAGCACGGAGAAAGAATAGCCTGTGGGTTTTCTGCTACATCACATTTTAATACTAAGAATAACAATGATATATTTGAACAATGATATATCTGATATATTTCAATCCACGCTTTGTTTGTGTGTGTGTGTGTGTGTGTGTGTGTGTGTGTGTGTGTCTGTGTGTGTGTGTGTGTGTTTCGAAGGGGCAGGCCGAACAAATTTCTATTTGATTTGCTGCTCAAGCCATAGAAAATAATGCGCAGGGCATGCGCCGTTCCGTCAAAAAGCCCCTTATGTTGTGCACTCAGTTCACTGGAAATGAACAATAAATATTGTAGACACCAAATGAAAATGTTGACATAGGGGAAGGCTATAAGACACGAGATGGACTTCAGTTCGGACCTTCTGCTTGGACAAAATTTAAAAACTTGACCTCAGTGGCTTTTAATTGAATACCCCTGTATTAGGCAAATGGTTTAAATGTTATGGCTTTAAAATGTTATACACATGAACTAAATTTAATTTTATGCTTCTGAATGATTCCACATTTACATCCCAACGTGTCGATGTCCTAGCAATTAATTACACCTTTGGTTGTGACTGCAGTCCCAGCCACAGGTGTCAGGTGTTCAAGGCAGCAGGACATATGTAAACCCAGCCCCATTAGGCCAGCTGCCACTCTGTATTTGCAGGTGCTTTTTTCATGTAAAGCAATCCCACTGCGAGCACGTTAAACGAAATGAGTTCCTCCAGTTTCAATAATCAAATGTTTTTTCACAGCATTACCGAGTTTCTTTCCCATTAAAAACATGAAGGTTTCATGACTACGGAATGACACACTTATTTAATGCTGGGACCTTTGAAGTTCTGTTACGAAAAGACGTTTGGAGTTTTGGGGAGGAGAGGTTTGAATTAGGGAAAAGATATAAACACAAACTAGAGCAGTTTAATTCAAACAGCAATTCACTGCAACAAAAAGTCTGCTTTGTAGGAACAGTTCAGGGTAAAAACAAATTAGGACAATTTGCCACTTATCCCAAATGTCATCCATCGGCTAAGATGTGTTTGGAGTCCATACCTTGCATCTTTTGTTCAAAATCGAAGCTACAAGGCAAATATTGCTAAAACTAGTCAACTGTTTCCATGGAGATTTCACCCCAAAGCTTCTGTATTGTTCTTATATTCACTGCCGTCGGGCTACCTGACTGCAGAGCAGCTAAATATCTCATCAGTGCGAGGATGTTCACTCATTCAACAGAGTGATTGTTTGTTGTACAACAGCACAAGCTCTGGTTCCAGTGCTGCAGTAGTTATGAATGAATATGGAGGGTGATAAATACATGGTTTATAAACATAGGTAACCAAAACAACAGCTTGGCAGGGTCATTTGACAGTGTTGCATTGACGCATGGCAGGTAGCTCAATAGCGCAAAACAAAAAAAATATTTCACAGCATTGCTAGTCTACATTTCTTGGTTGTGTGTGAGTGTTGTGCTCTTGAGTATCCTGCACAGTGCTTCAAAGGGTGGCTGGCTAGGCGGCGTCTGGGCAGGCCAGTTAGCTTCATGGGTGGCTAGCTTAGCCACTCATCTTCAGGATTGGCTGGCTAGGCCACTTAGCCTTGGGTAGTGGATGGTTAGGCCACATAGCCTCTGTGGGTGGCTGGATAGGCTGCATAGGTTCTGGGAGCAGCTTGCTAGGCCATGTAGCCTCTATAAGCTGCTGGGTAGGCCATGTATCCTCCGGAGTTTGTGGAGTAGGCATCGCCTGACGAGTCAGCTGGAACAGGGACCCTGGAGCCAACCTGGGGATAGCAGCTGGCTAGGCCACGAAGCTGGTCAGGACCCTCGGCTGAGGGTGAAGACCATATCCGTGACCACTTTCACAAGCAGGTCCAACTGGCCCTGTTGCATTTCACTTGAGGCATGGGTAGATGGCAGGTTAGATATCTGTTTGCGGCTGGCTAGGCTGTGTAGCTGGAGGTAGTGGCTAGGTGTGCTACGTAGCCTCTATTGACAACTCTCATGTCATATTATCTGTCGGTCTGGCACATATGGATATGTCCCGTCCTAGGAGGCGCAGGCGCAGACTTCCATTTTGCTATGTTGTTTATTAATAACTCAAAACAAAACCAAAGCAGGCACCAGGAACAAACAGCTTAAACTTATTATAAACAAACCCAAAAAGGGTCTCCTCAGAGCATGTCAAAATAAAAGAACCCGCTGAGCAGAAAATTGGCGACCAGTAACGACCACCAACTGTGACAATGACTCACTATAAAAGCTATAAATATGAGCTGAACTTGGCCGCTACAAGCAGCTAAAGCACACCTATAAATCTGTTCCATCTTCATGAAAATCTAGACGCAGTTTGAGTGCCGGTGGACAGGAATTATTTTGTGATTTTGTGTTAGTCTTCATTAGTCTTCTAGCTGCAGAACCCCCATCCCTCCTCCCAGGTTGACTAATACACTTGGTGTACCTGATATCCATGTCAATACAATTTAACCAAGTGACCTGAATGAGAAAAACTCATATACATTAGTGTGCAAAGGTTAAAGTCCACACATCTTACAGAGACACTTTTGCACATTAGAATTCACAGTTACTGTTTATTTGTTGAATTTAACACACTGCAGGTAAAGTGAAGCATAAGCATAGGCTGTGCAAAGGTTATGCCACATTTCATATTTTTTTTAATGACAAAGGGTCCTCGGGATATACGGCTCTTCGAGTTTACAACACTCACTCCCATAAAAGCAATAATGAATTAAGAAGCAAGTGTTTCGTCTTATGCCATTAGTGTTGTACTCCAGTACATTTATGAAAACCACTTTGTAAGGTTTATTTCTTTTTATGGCATGTTTATGTCCTTTTTTCTTTTTCTGTGAGTTAGTTGTGTTTTTGTGTTCCAGATTACAACTGTGTTAGGATCGATAAGTTACTGTTGTTAAAAGAAACTCTCATAACCCGAGGACCCCATATATATTTTTGTATAATTTTTAAAGCAAATCAGAATTTTCACCAAAAAATGCCTTATTTAGGTTAGTCTCCAAATGAGCATTTATTTTCACTTAAGAAATCTACAGAACAGTACAGATACTGATCAGTATCATTATGGACTAATTTTACATAAACAATACACTTCCATTTACATTTATTTGCATGTTTACACACAAATATTAAATAAAATGTAATGTTACAAATACATTCTGGATGTAAGATCATTTGCCAAATAATTTCACTGTGATGGGTGTAGGTATTTGGATGTATTTTTCCAAATGGCTTTTTATATAGAAGAAACATCCACATTTATTTATGTATTTATTTTTACAAATATCTTTTGTATTTGGCTTTTTATGAAGTGTTCATGTGGAATAGGAGGGGGGGGGGAGTAAAACATTAAAAGATATAATTTATTTTTTTAAATGAAAAAGTTTCAGATAGCGGTCACCTGAGCCTTATCTTCAGCTCAAATCAATCAATCAGCTGTAGAGTTATTCATTATCATATAGAGGAGCAGCTCGCGCTCGGCTCTTCGCCCCGATGTTATCGGATCTACTCGGTGGAGGACAATGGACATCAGGCCAGATTTAGGGGGAAGATAAAGGCCGGCGATTAATCAGTCCAGGAGAAAAGTCTTTAATCTCCTGCCCAAGGTTTTCCATGTTCTCCGTGGCAGTTTCTGTCCTGAGAAGGAAGGGTTGAGAGGTTTTAGGCCAGGTGCTTTACCCTCCTGAACCCCCCCTATCCAGCAAAGGAGAGAAAAATTGTTGAGAGGATTACATTTTGTCCTCCGGTTGGAGAATAACCACTTCGTTTGGCCAGCGGTCAGAATGCCTTTCAATCGTGCCAGCCAGCTTCCAGCTGCAGGTGAAAGCAGGATTAGGGCTGAAATTGTGCTTGTTGAGCAGACTGGACACGAGTGTTGGGTCTAATCAACGTGTGAGCACAGAGCTAATCCGCTGCAGGATAACGCATGCTAACATCGCAGCTAAAGGGCACCTAAATTAACTTTAGAGGTCATGCAAATTTAAAAAATAAATAAAAGTACAAAAACAAGAGACAGACTGATGTAGCTCAACCATAATGGTTTGGCTCAAACTGTGTCATAATGCTTTCAAATATGTTTGAAAAATGAGTTTACATTATGTTTTAGCTTATATCTTTGCATCATGCACTTCTACTTACAAACAAGAAATTTGTTTGGATTGATGGATATCAGAATTTTATCTAGGTGATCTAAGAGTCATGAAGAGTACCTAACAGGGTGGAGAACACCCAAGAGAAACCGTTATAAACATGATTAAATGTCAAAAGTAAAAGTTTCGGAGTCACTGGTTTGGCTCAGAATGAATTCCGAATATGTTAAAATGTTCAAAATATGCTTTAAAAATTGCTTAATTGATGATCTTTTATCACTGCACTCTCATCATAATACAATTTACTTTTTCAAATATTAAAGTGGTCTGGAACAGGAATCAGAATTTCTCCACGTCTCAGTGAGTTATGAGTCAGAGATGGTCTATATCAGGATGAGAAAAGTCGATAGAAACTGTCCATAAAAGACCACTGTGGATACATCTGTTGTAAGCATGATTAAAAACAAGAAATTAAAAGTGTTGGAGTGTGTTATGACTCATGGCGAGCTGAATATGTGTGGCTAAAGCTGGACTACTTACTGAACACAATAAACCTTGGTCTAATTGAGAATGATTCAGAAGGAATTCAAAGAATCACAATGTGCTTTAAAAATGGCTCAAATGTTTTAGATTTTATCTTTCCACTCTTATCATAATCAAATATCTTCACTTCTACTTACAAACAATAACATGGTCTTGACTGACATGTATCAGACCTTTATCACGTGTTAGTGAGAAATAGTATAAACCCAAAAGAAACTGTTTAAAATGCATTCAAATATTTTCAAAATGGCTAAAAAAACATTTCTTCTTTATTATAAAAGTGGTCTGGATTGAAAATAGAAGCTGTATATAAAGGGCCACTTGGCTACAGCTGTTGTAAACAATCCCCCCCCCACCCTCAGTGGAATGGTAGGAACCTCTAGAGTGGAATTTTCCAGTTTAAGCTCAGCTAAGCCCCCTTCTGAGGATGCATCTTTGAAGAGGGAGGGTTTTCATGAAGCTCTCACTACTTTGGGATGGTGTTTGAAAGACCAGCGTCCCCAAGTTAAAGCTTTGCTTTGCATCTCCACCACACTGCCCCCCCACTCCCCACATCGGTTCAAAGAAAAGTGAAAAAAAACATGAAGATTGTCTCGAAAAGATAAACACTCAGAGAGCCAAGCCCTTTACAGTCATTGGTCTATTACAGGGGAGCGTAGGGCTCTGAAAGACAACTGTGATCACAGGACCACCCACCAAAGCGTGCGGTGTGAGGTAATGTTGCTTTCGTCATTCAAAATTATGACTAAAGATCATTGTCAACAAATAATTTTCACATGACAAACACGTGACGTAAACGCTGGTCATTTGACAAGAACAAATCCGAAAAATATAATGTAATGTTGATAAACAAGAACGAGACTAAATCTGGTTTACAAAGTAAAAGTTTTGGGTTTGTGGACTCTTGGAGTTGAGCGATGTTACATCCCAATAGATTTCTCCATTGGGAGGCACTGTGATTGAAATTCATTTAGCTTGGCAAAAGTATTGGAATGCACGGCCATTAAAGTGCCAGGGAAAGAGAAATGACACACACACACAGTCACACACACACACAGGTTTTGATAAGCAGCCTTTGCCATATCTTTCCCTTAGCCAGCACACTGAACTTGAAGACATTTACCAGTTTAACAAATGTACATTTTATGGCAAAAGACACACATTTTCATTTTATTTTCAATTGTATTATTTTAGTTATTTTATTTCAATACATGTGTGTTACTAAAAAAGAGATTAAAACACAACTTCCATTGATTACAACTAGATGAAATAGTCATGGATAATTCTGACTAAAATAAGGCTAATGTGCTCAGATTGTAGTCGACTGAAACTTGACTAGACTAAAAAGAATATGGACGTGACAAAGACTAATAAAAACTAAAATGACAATTTGACGCAAAGACTAAACTAAAACTAAAATTAAGACAGGCTGCCAAAAACAACATTAGTGGAGGTCACTGGCCAAGCCAGGTAGTGCAGGAGAGAACATAGCCCTGGTAGGCCACTGTTACGTCCCGGGACTGGCTCAGCAGAGGTTTTAATGTAAAATGGGATGTTCACTCAAACCAGACAGTAGTGGGCACAAGATTCGACACCAAACACCAGTGAGACAAAGCTATATTCAAAGAATTCTATATTTACAAAAGTACACAAATAAACACACAACTACTTACAATTATTTACAAATATTTACATACCTGGGCTGGGACCAAAAGACAACACCAAAGAAATGAAATAAACAAAAGAACCCTAAACCTACCTAACACCCAACTAACGAAAACATACAGGGGTGGTGTCTACCTCTAATCCCAACCAAAAAGATACCAAAACCAAAACCAAAACCAAAAAGAAAATAAATCGCAAGTCTCACTAGCACACTCTCACAAAGTTCACACAGCACACTAACTATCACACAGAGAGAGACAGATACAAACTACGTGCCCCGGCATAAACAAAATACTACGGCACGTAACAGCCACTTTTAACAGGGGACCGGCCACTAAAATGTATGGTGTACAGTCGTTGGCCAAGCCAGGTACTGCCCACTGATGGCAATGCACAGTCAAAGCCAACGCCATGAGGATAATGCTAAATCAGGTGAATTGATAATAGCTTGAACACCAATGTAGTTTAATGTCAATTCCAAAAGCAGCTGACATTGTATGAGTGTTGTGAGAGTTACTGCTTTTTTTATTGCTACACTATGCAATTATACACAGAATTGCATTCTGATTCAACAGGTTAATGTCTGAATGCAATAAAAAAAAATGTTTTGAATGGGCATATGTATATTTCATGGACATTATATTTTACCTTTCCACTCTCATCATAATAAAATAATACATGGACAAAAGTTTTAGGACACATCAATTTTTCAGGGTTTGGGCTAGGCCCTTTGCTTCCAAGTTTGGGAAATGCCTTTTCCATTCCGGCATGACTGTGCCCCAGAGAACATGAGTTCAGTGTGGAATAGATTGACCGGCCCACAAAAAGCCCTGACCTCAACTCCATCCAAAACCTTTGGGTTGAACTGGAACAGCCAGGACTTCTTGACCAACATCAGTTCTACTGAACAGACTGAATGGGCACAAATTCCTACAGACACTCCAAAATCTTGAGCAAAGCCTTCTAGGATTAGTGGAAGTTGTGGCATGCAGCTTTTTTTTATATTTAATTTGATACTGATAAGTTGAGATATAGAAATATTTGATGCACCTATGTAACTCTGTTAAAGGGAAAACTGCTGTTAAAAACCACCATATTTATTATATTTGCTAACCAAATGTTCTTGCAGTTCATATAGCAGTACTTTAAAAATAAAAGTGCGCCATCCTGTACTTTTGAATGAATTATTTAATTTTGCATATTACAAAAATTGCGATTAATCACAGAAAAGCATGCACTGTGATAAGCGTTAAATGCAAAATTCAATAATTAGAAAATAAAAATTAGTTATGACTCATGGCGAGCTGAACTGAACCGGGCCTACTTTGTCACCATGATTACAAGGCTGCAACATTTTAATACAGAAGAAAGGAAGGGAGTGGGGGATTTCTGGCCCTAGTTATTTTATTGGTACAGCACTAAATGACGGGACCTTGTTACCCTAATAGAAAAGTTCTGGCTATGCCCCTGTTTAACCTTTCAAATGTAAAATATGCAATTTTATTAAGACTTGAGGTACAAAATTTCCAAAGTGATACAGAAAAAAGTAGAATTACACAAGCTTTTTTCACCTGAGTCATTATAAAACGACACCACACTGTTTTTTTTTTTGGGGGGGGGTTCTCAGTAGTGCTAACGTCTAGATGTTAGAAAGATCTAGATGAAATCCCCCTTGGCCTTTAAGCCGGTCTGAAGATATCCCTTAGCAACAACCTTCACTGCTGTTGCCTGGTACTGAAATAAGGTACTGTATTAAGAGCAGCCGGTGCTTCCGAGCACCTGAAAAGAATAGGAACGTTCAGAGGCAAAGCTCAAAAAGGCGAAGTGGGAGGAAGAAAGAGAATGCGTGAGAGACTCACCCGCCGGGGGGGAAAAAATGAGATCTGTAAAGCTTTTCACGTATCTCTCAGCTTCACCCGGCTTCGTTTCCTGATGAATGGCGGCGCCTCAATTAAAAGAAATCAAAGAGCTGTCTCCGTTTAGAATGACATTTTTAGTTTTATACGTTTTTTAAAAAGAAGATATATCCTTTGTTTTACATTTTTTTGACAAATGTTTTTCAGTTCCCAAATATTCCTATGATCTGCTGCTCTGGCGGGCCTCATGAGGTAAGGTAAGATAAAAAATAGTGGAAGAACACTGCGAGGAACTCGAACGCTAGTCAAGATTGTAATGACATGAGTGTGTGCAGAATGACAACTCAGCTGGTGCTGCACAAACATCCTAATCTGCCTGGAGGATCATTCACACTTACAGCTGCTGAACAGTGATTTACTGGTGTGAACATTTTATACCATGGTACCATGCTACATTTATGTACAGCACAGCCTTCTGCTGGGGAAAGTACACCAGAGCAACCTCTTAAACTTCAAATCAATTCAACTCAGTTCAATTTACTTTCATGCTGTCACAAAGTAGCCATGCCCTAACCCCTTAGTGAGCAAGCCCAGGGTGACAGAGGTGAGAACAAAAGCTAGATGAGTAATCCTCAGGAGAACTCGTGGATTTTAAGGGGAACCCATCCTGAACAAGGGTCTATGGACAGATACTCCATCTAAGGTTCCATGAAGAACCAATAGTGTTAGTTTCTCTTTTAGTCAAGGTGAGGAGGTCAGATGTAAGCAGCAGTTCCCCTAAAATCTACTACTGGTACGTGTGTTCATACATATCCTGTGGATTACTGGCCGATCTACTTTTGTCTTTTAGTGAGCAGTGGAAGAAAACCGGTTTTGGAAAGCCAGCAAGAGCATCCTACAAATATCTGAAGATACATCATGAAATCATTTAAATTTTTTTAAATCCACAGCTTATATATCAATTTATGTACATGTAGTTTTTAAATAGGAAGTACCTCTTCTGTACTTCTATTTTAATAAAATATATTTGTGTATTTTGTGAATTTAACATCTTGTGGAAAAATCAGACATAATCAGACAGTAAATAAATTTGCCTGTAATTTTCCATTTTCAAAGATGTTTCCCGGACTTTTCACTTAAAAATCACTGCACTGTTACATACTATACATTATTTTCTAATCCTTATTTTAGAAAACGAGTTGCTGCTAGTTTGCAACTTTGCATCTAGTTAAATTTTGCATGCTTTTGCATTCTTGCTCACTTAACGATAGCCCCGCAAGAATAAGGCATGTCATAATGCTATATTCAGTCGCACCAGTGCTGTTACTGCTGCTCTTGTTGACTGCACTGTATGTTGTCTTTTACTGTAAATTATCGTACTACTCTTGTGTTGTTGGTTTTTTTTGTGCCCCCTTTCTTTAGTCCTGTTCTGCCCACACTGGTGTAGTCTTGTGTTGTTCTGTCCTAGTTCTTTGTGGATTTGTTTTTGTTGTTTGGTGTTGCTCCATGGTCGTGGGGGAACATTGTTTAATTTTCGGCGATAAGTAAAAAAATGTTTTACCTACTTGACTTGACTTTAATTGACCTGACTGAAGCATGCATGCTGGCTAGTGAACATTTTGCACACAAACAGAAATGAGGTAAACGTTGTCATGAATTTGATTTGTCCTTGATTGTCTTGTGCTGGTAACATTAAAGGCACCTGAGAACTACATTCATACATTGAGATTTTATTGTCCACCAAAGTTGGATGAGTCTAAAAAGTTTTTATCTCCCAAACTGCTGCCGTCTGATCCATTCAGATCTTCTCGCAGAAATAATCAGGGTCTTCCCGTGTCAGTTTCCATGTATTTGAAAGGGAATGGGTAAAAGCGAGATATTGGCTGTAATTAGTCTCTTTCTGGTGGAGAGAGTCTGACGGCAATCGCAGGAATCACAATAATGATCTTCCTCCGCTGGTGAGACAATGTCATGGTGAGATCTAAATATAATAATATGTGTGTGTG
>JBBMFX010575979.1:0-14412 GCA_037832545.1 Rhabdalestes septentrionalis | reverse complement strand
CCTGTTTTGGGCTGCATGACCTCCAAGCTTGACTCCTTTGCAGGAAACAGCAACTGGCTTATTGCTACTTTCTCCAGTAAATGATTTTAGCCTCTCATTTAACAGCTTATAGCTGAACCACTTTTTTTTTAGAATTAAGAAATTCAAAAATATTGCTAGGTCGTAATCAACAACTCCCTCAAACAAGTCATGTGCCAGGCAGGGAGGCAGTCCAGGCTGACATCTACAGAAGGCAGTATCTACAGAAATAAGTAGCACAACTGAAATTTTCTGACAATCCTCCAAGCATGTGTGATCCAAGATTGTCACCCATTACACATGTGACAGCACCCTTGTATACCTTGCCCTCAAAAGATATGCCATTAGACTCCAATTTACACAAATCAGCTACAAGTGCACTACAAATATTGTTAATTCCAAAATATTTGCAGTCTTCTTCCAAACAAAGCAGCACTAACTGTATTTGATCAACAGTGGACCGATTGTGAGGATAGAAATTTCCCAAAGTATAGTACACTGCAAGAACTTTGTGTTTCTGTTTGGCAGAACCAAGAGGATTTGCCACCTCAAAGGCATCTTGAAACAACATTATTTTTAGAGAATGTGGCTCTAGTGTAAACAGTGCATTTGATTTTGTGACATGGCCATCTGCAACATCTTTGAAAATGCCATTTTGAGAGGGCAGAGGATTCACAATCTGATCATGTGCACTTTTATCTCTCAGAATTGTTTTAAGACTTTCCAAAACAGGCACATATTGCTAATGCCTTTTATCACCACGGTCATTGAGGCCAAGAATATTTTCTAAAGGCTCAATGTCACGGTTGGAGGTATTAGCTCCCAACCGCGAACTACCTCTCTCCCTCCTACCAGGAAGGAGACATAGGGACAGGTAGCCGGAGAACATCGGGTAAACTCAAAAGTAACTTTATTAGAGAAAGGAAACCGGCACGTGGGCCGTCAAGTACAAAATATAAATAAGGAGACAGACAGGGTCAGGGATGTGAGGCCAAACCAAGCTAGAGAACAGAACATAGGAGGGGTTTAAATACTAACACAGAACAAAGGGCTAAACAGGCTACAGGTGAAATTAATGAATGTAAACAGAACCAGGAACAGGACAGTGATGAAAACAGAACCGAAAGGGCTTCAAAATAAAAGACAGAAAAACAGAAACAAAACCCTGAACACAAAATGAAACGGTGACCCTAAATGGCCACCGTTACACTCAACGTAACTGAAATGGGACTTATAATACCTGAGCCTTCTGTGGTGTGTGGATAATGGGCCATTTGCATGTAGTGCTTCATGCATTGGACTTTGCTCATAGACATCTTTTCCTAGACTCATTAAGGTCTGTGCTGACATTCCATATTTATCAAGGCCTTTTGACAAACCTTCTATTGTATAATCATGCTGAATATCCTGCAGAGTTCTCATTTCAGCTGCTACTACTGTAGATCCTGGAAAAAGATATTTTGCCTGCAAACCAAGAAAAAATAGAGCTAGATTTTCTAATGACTTGTCCTGTAATACATCACTAACAAGCTCTTGACTTGTGGATTCAGTCAGTTCTACATGTTCATGTTGCACTGCACAAGACTGTTGAATCAGTTCACATAAATGAGCAGGTGCTACATGAGAGGCATCCAGCTCTTTGTGATTCCTGGAAATGTGGGATGTGAAGGATGCTTTTACGTAAAAGGTCTTGAACATCCTTCAAAGGGGCAAGATATGATGAGCCCCTCCTGTATGTGACCGCTCAAGTGAGACACAAGACCTTTCACATTTACAAACTCTCTGTTGCAAAAATCCCACACACATTTTAACTGCACAGACACATTGCGTTTCGATATGCGCTGTGCTCTTGAGTCAGGGTGACATCTAGACATGTGTACAGAAAGTGAATTGAACGAAGAAAACCTTCTTCTACAATGTAAATGACCACATGGGAAGCTTACTTTGGTAATGTGTCTGTGAGACCTACAGTGCTTCAAATATTCTGTACCTGGGCACACCTGAAATCACACATAGCACAATTGGATGTCATGTTTGCCCATCCACTTGAAGTGACAAGAAATATACCAATTATAACTGCTTACAGTCACAGCAAAGTTAATAACCAGCGAAACCAAAATGGATTACCCATCCATTCTGTGAGCTACGTTAATCCTGACAGGAGTTTGGCGTGTGAGCCAATTCAAACAGAACGCGCGAAACAAGCAGCCTAACAGGCTAGTGTGAAAATAGTACTGTTGATACCAAACAAACAGAACTCACTTCAAAAGACATTATGTTTTCATTTACACAATCTACGCAGATTAAATAGTTTGTAAAATATAACTTAAAGACGTCATGCTGATCAAAACTAACTAGCCGAATCGGCTAAACATGTTCCTCAGAATACACGAATGTTCGGCACAAAGCTTTAAAATTCAAATAAGATTAACTAATACCTAATGAAAACTACTGAGAAGAATGATATAAAAGACAAAAACTGAAATTTTACCCCAGAGGTGACAACAACTTTCTTAAGACTGCCTTGAAACCAACGCAAGAAAATGGTGCCTGTGAGGTTGTTTAAATTCAGTACCATTACCCAGAATTCAATCCGAAATGGAGAATAAAGGAAAAGTACCGTGAATATTATTTTAGGGTACAGTTCCGTAATCAACTTACAATACATTGTCCTGTATAATTACGGGTGTTTTTTACAGTGTAATGCAATAAAGAATTTTTGTACCATCAGAGTACACCAAGTCTAAAATACCTCAACTCAAAACATTAAGGAGTTAACCCGACAGTCCAAGTCAGAACTACCCCTGATACCAGCACCAGCAACCAGCATGTCTACCTGTGAACCACTAACTCCCCTGCAAAGTGGTCTCGTTTCTATCAAATTTAACTGATAATTCTACTTAAAGACTAATTTGGTCTGGGGTAAGTGTTTCCAGTTTGCACCTCCACTCAGTCACAAATGATTCATCAAAAGTTACAGCTTGACTTTGGATCAGCGGTGACTTCTGAGCATTAGCAGTCTGCTCGTCCTGTTTAAATGTTGGACACTCATGTCAGTGCATATCACTTATGATATCGTACAATTTGCATCATACCAACTGCTCTGCCAAGAAATAATATTCCATCATCCTGCACAGGGACAGCTCCGAGGGGATCATAGGTGAAGAAGAGGACAGCCAAAGGTGAACGTGTGAAGAAAAGAAGATCAGTGAAATCTAGACATGTTTGAAACAAGAGCATGTCATGTCCATGTCAAAGAGGTGTGTGTGTGTGTGTGTGTGTGTGTGTGTGTGTGTGTATGTGTGGATAGAATACTGATGGGTTATTGTTACATATATTCTTACATGTATATAATAATATATAATGGGAAACATATTAATTATGAGACATATTATTACATTTAAAGACATATAAAACTATTATTTTTGATATCTCAGTATCTGGGAGAGATTCCCCCAGGGAATTCATCTGTCTTGGACTCTTTATTTAACGCTGTTTAGCCTGCATGAGAAATTTGGAGACATAAGTGTGTGTTCCTCTGCACGTAATATGAAAGTCCATTCTAAAATAAGTCATAAACAATTTACCACAGATGTGGTCAAACAGCCAAGAGGTGTTTGAGTGTAAAGTTATCTTTTTGATTCAGAACTGATGAGCTATGAATCTATAGTCACTAAAACCAGAAGTCAATAGTAACCGAAATCTTCTACTGTAAACGCATCCTCAAAAAATCCCCATGACCTCCTCAAACATCATTCATCTCATCAGTATTCTGGATTAAAACAAACTGGACTTTAATGCTACAGATGGCAATTTCAACTCTCTTTCTGTCTCTCTCTCTCTCTCTCTCTCTCTCTCTCTCTCTCACACTTCTCTCTCCCTTTTCTCTCTCTTTAGCACCCTCTCTCTGTATCTCTCTTTCCCCCTTATTCTCTCTCATTCTTCCTACTTCTTCCATTGCCCCACTATCTTTTTATCTTTCTTTTTCTCTCTCTGTCTCTACCTCCATCGCTTTATCTCTCTCTATTTGTGTGTGTGTCAATCTGGAGCTTTCGTTTGCACTCTAATGGGGACAAGAGGGTGTGATAATGTGTATGGTTGTATTTATTTGTCTGTCTGTCTGTCGATGTTAAGGCCTGTGTGCTAGCTGTGTGTGTCTGTTTTAGGAAATGCAAATGTTCTTAATATGTAGTTTTAATATGCCCATGGAGAGTGGATTGGTCAGATTGTTTTCCTGGCTGTTGTTTATCATGCCTGTGCTCTGTGGCTGTGTTTTGTGGTTTTGTTTCCTTGCTTTGTTTCTGGGCTTTGCTTTGTGGCTGTGTTTTATGGCTGTCGTGAAGTTCCCTGTCAGCAGCTGCTAGAGGTCGTCCTGGACAAAGGACTATCTGGGTCTTTTATTTTGAAAAATGTCTGGTTTTACTGCATAGTCTGTCATGTCTTCAGCCAGCTGTCTTGGGTTTTGGTTGGTTCATACCCTAGTATTGCTTGTCTAAAGTTGAAAATGTCGTTCTTATGTTGTCAGTGCTCATGCCAAGAACCTGAGCTCCCGTGCCCGCATCGAGCACTCCGGCTCCCAAGCTGGCTACGACCGATGTCTTCTCTTGTGCTTTTCAGGTCCCCAGGGTGGCATTACTGTTGGCTCAGCGCCGAATTCGAGAACCCAGGCTCCTTTTCCTGCACCCAACACATCATCTCTGTTCCTGTATTGGGGCCACTTTTCCAAGCACTGACTCCTCTGCAGCCCTGTCAGGGTCCGTACCCCCCTGGTGCTCCGGAGGCGCTCTGTTGGAGGTGGGGTGCCATCTGGGCCCAGAAGGACACAGAAGGGGGTTGTCTAAAGATCCCTAAACCATGAGGAACAAATGAGACCCCGGGATTGCGCCATTGGAAGGAAGTACTGTGATGTTACTGGTCAGTGGCCTTTAGAGGCCGCCATTGTTATATCTGAGCATTTTATTTTGAAAAATGTCAGGGTTTACTGTGTCATATGTCATGTTGTCTTCAGTCAGCGGTCTTGGGTTTCAGTTAAAGTGATTGTTCTTTTTCATTGGTTCAGGTCCTAGTATTATTTGTATTTAAATTGTAATGATTTATGCCCTTTTGTCAGTAAACCCTCAAAACTTCACCTTACCCATCCTTTTGCAGTTTCCTTGTGTTTTGGCCCTCGTGTCTTTTGGAAATGGAACACTGTGTGGCAGCTGTGTTTCATTATTGTATTTCCTGATTTATTTCCTGGCTGATTTCCATATCTGTGTTTCATGGCTGTGATTCCAGGCTGGTTTCTGGGCTGTGTTTCCTGACTGTGTTTTGTAGTTGTGTTTTGTTGATGGGTTGCCTGACTGGGTACCAGATGGAGCTGGTTTTAACGAACAACCAGGGAAATTTCAGTATGTGTGTGTGTGTTTGTGTGTGTGTGTGTTTGTGTGTGTGTGTGCGCACGTGCCTGTGTGTATTTTATATTCACAGCATCAGCTGCAGATTTACTCGTATTGATTGTGATAGTCCTCAGTCCTCTGGGAATGAGAGTTTTTGGCTTATAAAACCTTTCACCTGCTGCTACTCAAAAGTATGTGTCTCAGAGATGTGGAGGAACAGAAAAACAGGTTGTACATCATCATAATACATATATGGCATATTATTTTGACATATGTGTTAGATACGTACCTATTTATAATACATGTGCAGCATGCTTATTCACTTGCTGAACAAACAGTTTATACTTAAACGAAAAATCACTGTGCCTTTGGGCTAGAGGGGGTAAAATGCAATCAAATCCTCATGACAACGTTCTAACATCAGTAAAGTGCAAAGTGACCATTTTGTCATATGTGAACTCACAACAGCAAACAGTGAAAACAGCATGAAATTCATCTCTGCATTTAACCCATTCACCAAGTGAAGCAGCAGGCAGCAAACAACACAGCACACGTGTCGATGCTCAAGGGTACTACTACAGGTACTACTCACAGTCTTGGACTAGCATAGTACTGGGCCCCCTGCTGCCCAGTACTTGACCTCACTGATCATATCCTCACATCAATGTTCCAACTTTTATATCAATATCAGTAGATGTTTCAGAAGTTTCATAGTAAGATTATTCATTGGGGAATTATCTCTGAGCCTGACTAACCAGTTAAAAGGGACCACATGCCCATCACCATGAAAAAACCTGCATGTGTGACAGCTGCAGGAGCTCATGCATAGAAGAGCTGGACTTTGATATATGCATAGTAGGGCATGGGTGATGGACAGACTTAGTACTCATTGTTTTATCTCATTTTTCAGAGGTAAAGCAGACCTCTGGTGGGAAATCAACCAGCAGCCAACCAACAAAAGCAACAGCAAACAGAGCTGAAGTTCCCAAATTTAAGTACCTAAATGTATGTTTTCCATTCATTTTCAAAGTTTCATGAATTGATGTACAAAGTTAATAAACTGTAAAGTAAGCATTGATGGCTGCAGATGACTATGGGGACCAGAAATAAATCTGCATTCATTCCGTAGTCATAGAAACCAAAGTCAATATTAAACAACCCAGATTCATAGTGTGCAAGATTTTAACTGGTGGCATGCTAGCATGTTACTTTCCACAATTTGACACATGTGTTGACTGCATTTATGATATACACTATCAAAATGTTTTCCTCCTTGTTTTGCATCTTTCCAACATATACAAATATCCTGTAATGGTTTCCCTGATAGCTCTGCATTCACGCACCTTTGCAAGCAGTTAGTTTGCAATTCCTGTGGGAAGGAGAGTTAGATTAAAATCTCTCACTCTGCTTTTAGGGTGTTCTAATAATTCACTAATAAACAGCATATTTGAAAGCTGTTTTGAGTTTAAATGAACTTGAGTTCAGCTTCACTACATTGTGGGATTTAACTGGAGGCCAATCCACTGTGACTTATAATCTATTAATGATTTATATTTGTCTCTGGAACTGTCAGTCATTGTGGCACTAAAGTGTCTCCCAGGAGAAGCTGTCATCACATGGGCCATCCAACAGTACAGTACTCAGATTCTGATCACTTTTAATGGCTTGTTGCCATTTCAGCAGAGCAATGCTCTGAATGTGGAATTCTGTCTTCTATGCACTCCCTTTTCTACAGTCAAGCCCAGCACTGTCAACTCGTGTGGAGGCTTTGGGTCATTAGCATCAATAACTGATACTGTCTTCAGTTGCCAGAAAGCTTCATCCAATACTGCACTCAGTATGTTTGTAGCCCCTCTTGTCAGGGCATAGTTTAAAATATCATTGAAAGTGACACTTAAAGTACTTTCAGCAGTATATATATACACTGACACACTTTAGGATATATACACTTCATGACAGAGTACATGATACATAATGTTATTCGGTGAATCATGCAAAACGTGCTGTTCTTACTGGAGGTTGGTAATGAAAATGCAAGATTGTGTACCCTGTGTGGAGATCACATTTGATTGTTGATTGGTTATTTTCTTAGACTGTAAAAGTGCACTGCACTGTTTTAGAACTGCATTTCAAGTCTGAGCAAACAACACAAATCAGATTGATAATGGTTAACTTCACAAAGACATGATGATATTTTGATGATATTTCTCCAGTTTAATAACAGTCTGCCCACATCCCTATTGCTTATTTATGAGGTCTGCTAATGCTTTCACTTGCAGAGTCCTTTCACAACCTAGTCATCTCCAAGAACAACATCAACAGCAGCATCAGAATGTCTACTCTTACACAGCTCTCATTTCCTGAACTAAAAAACTTTGAGCATTGTGAGATACGACGCAGCAAAAGCCACGAGGGCCTTTTAATGTTCAGATTAGCTGAGGGATGTGATGAAAGCCTTGCCGGCATTAAAATGCCTTTCAACCTGCCTAAGGAAAAATTCTATCTTATTGAATTTTTCCACACAAAAATTCAATAATTCATTACACTGTGTTCTTGAATTCCCTCGAGCTGCGCTGCATGACTGCAGAGGTGCAGTTTCAGGCAGGTGACCGTACAGACAGTAACGATCTGATGTCTAATCGATGTTAAGAGTGTATCCATTTTTTAAAATAAAGATGCTACCTTTTCAAAAGATCTTCTTGTCAGATGACCTTCGCCCTTGATGCTGGAATTGCTGGTCTGACTTTGACTCATGATTTATTGATTGGATGATCACATTAATTTTACAACAGTACAAGAAGTGGTTGCTTTGACCATAGCATGATAGTATTCACGAACAGACATGGGAAAAAATAATGTTACTCTCAAGTGCCCTGCAAAGTGCTTGCTTTATCTATTAGTTGGTATGTCAGTTGTTTGTATGCAGCCTGAGTTTAGAGTGATTAAGTGTGTGATATTGATTGACTATTAGATGAATAGAAGTATAAATATAAAACTGTGAGTGTAAAGATGACTTTAATCCTGTATTGACTAAACTCCTGAATCTCCCTAAACCTGCAGTGTTGGACAGCAATTACAACCCTCAGTACCATCAGTGCTGAATGATCAAGATCCCACTAATGTGACACAACACTTTCAGGGACCTCATGAACAGGAGCCACAGGAACCGCAGCCTCAGGAACAGGATACACAGTGACTGGGACCTCAGAACAGGAGCCACAGGAATGGGAGCTCCCTCGCGGTGGAGGTGGACGGTGGGTAGGCCATGCAGCCTCCGTTAGTGGCTGGCTAGGCCATGTACCTTCTCTTGGGGGCGTCTGGAAAAAGTGCCCACGAGTGAGGCTTGCTGGTCTTGCCTGGGACTTGCCTAATGAGACGGGTCGGGCACAATCCTGGGTGGAAGAGTCCCAGAGGAGCTTAAGGACCTCTTGGGCAGCTGGTCAGCGGACTGGAGATGGGGACGCTGTGAACCACCTCGTCTACTTCACCACTGAACCGAGAACGAGAGGGGCAATTAAATCAGCTGATGCCAAGAATTAACAGAGCAGTCCTTTAACGTAGACTAACATTTGCCCCAAACAGCTTCTGGCAGCTCAGTGCCCAACTTCCCAACTTCACAGTGGAGGCTACAGCACTGCTATAAACAGAGATACAAATAAAGTGACAAGGTGTCTGGATTTTTGAAGGCTCATTAGAATATCAAAAAACCTGTGTTCCATTGCAAGAGTTTAAGATATTAGATGTTGGAAGAGTTTAAGATATGAGAGAATTTTATTCTTTTGTCATAAACATGCTCAGTGCAACAAGAGGAATAAAGATAAGACAATAAAGTGTTAGGAAAAAACAAACAAAACGACCTAGCTTGTGCCTCCATAGAAATACTCTGACCAATAAATGATGACCAATAGGTCACCATGCATGTGGCCTAGAGGAGTATAAAAAACCCCAGTGAAGAGCTGGGAGTTACCAGGTACTGCTTAGATGAGCTGGAGTGGAGTTTGTGGCCCAAAACTGATCATCCATTATCAGTACAAGACCTAACTAATACTCTTGGGTCTGCAATTAAAGCCTCACGCAAATATTCCTACCTCCTCCCAGGAGAATTGAAGCTGTTACCACCAAAGGGGGACAAACTTCCCCTGAGGAATTCCTGAGTAACACTAAAGGAACCTCTGAAGGTGTGAGGTAGCGTGCACACTTTTCAATTATTCTGAAATATATAAAACAGAGAACGGCATAGACATAAACATTCGAAACCCCATAATACTTTATAATACCTGACATACATGTTCATAACATCTGACATAAACCTGCAAACCACCTGAAATAATTAATAGCACCTGACATAAACCTTCATAACAACTGATCTAAAACCTGATTTAAAAACTGATTTAACTCTAAAAAGACATCTACACCAACTTATTCAACCTGGCATCACATTTCCTGTGGAAAACATGCATGCTGGAGGCATTAAGAAGAAATCCTGAAGCCTTATGTATACCAGTTTTAAGTCATATCAGTCCAGTTATGGGTTCTTGTGATGTTTCAGATCTTGCATTATATCATACAATTACAAACTTAAGTTTCTATTTAAAAACTGAAAACTAAAAAAGAAGAAGTGACAGTAAGTGACAAGTAAATTTCTCTTGACATATATTAGTATGAACATCTAAAAACTAAGTCAAAAAATTCAGGGTGAATGGAAGAAATTTCCACTTTCCAGTGTTACATTTCCTGACCAGTGTTCTGCATCCCTCCTACATGGACTCAACAGCTCCTGAGGCACACACACCCACCCACACACACACACACACGCACACTCCCGAGAGAGGCAGAGCTGAAGAATAAGCTTTGCCCAAGAGATCAGGACCCATATGATTGGGATGGGAAGGAGAGAGTGTGACCACCACTTATTTGAAGATAACTACAGAGGCTGCGCTGAGTTCCTGACCTCATTCTGTCAGTTGGCTCTTCTCTGCTGACGCTGAGGCCCAGAACCACTGAGTTCAACACATGCTGCATCTCCCAGCAAACACAAGTCAATACACCCCAACACACCTAACACAGGATGCACCGGCATTCCAGGCATGCCTGAAACACAGAGGCCATTTCGGGACCACTGTTTTTGGTGATGAAAAGCACTTCAAACAGGACAGAGAGCAGGAATCAAACATCCATCCCAGCACTCCCAGAGCACAGCGGCCTCATTC
Organism: Rhabdalestes septentrionalis; assembly: GCA_037832545.1. NCBI lineage: Eukaryota > Metazoa > Chordata > Actinopteri > Characiformes > Alestidae > Rhabdalestes > Rhabdalestes septentrionalis. The sequence goes on along the minus strand of JBBMFX010575979.1, from coordinate 3,806 downwards.
TTCTGAAATTCTCAGAACCGTGCGCAGGGACAGGAAAACAACTTCTGCTCTTTCGTCTTCAACAAGGTTTGTGAACCTGCAGCTCCTCTGGGGATTTATACAGCGCAAGATATTCACATCCGCAAACATCAAAGCATGTAGTGCTGGATATAACGAAAACCTGACCAACATGGGCACTGATTTTATTGATAATAAAATAAAAAGGGGATATCACACACCTGCTCTCTGACCTAGAATGGCTTCGGACATCTGTCCAAATCACTTACTGATTTAAATTTTTGTCATTTCATTATCATTTCAGCCATATAGAATTTACACTAAAATGAAACGTTCCTCCAGGTCTGCAACATTTCTCCAGGATTACAACATTACTCTGGACCTGCAACGTTCCTCAGGACCACAATATTTCTCAAGGACTCTTGAGTCTCTTAATTCAAGCTGTGTGGTATGCTGGAGGCGGATGTAGTCTAGTTTTTTTGTTCAGGGAGCACAACTTGTGATGTTGCCTCCCCTGTCTAGCGGTATCAGGTGATGCCCTGGTCTGATGGTGTCTGATAGAAAACTGAAAATGGGTCATCATTGGATCTTTCAGCAAGACAATGATTCAAAACATACAGCCAAATCAACACAGAAATGATTCACCAGGCACACAATCAACCTTCTTCCATGGACAACACAGATCTGAAACACTGTGGAGAAAATTTAAGAGGAGAGTGCATAGGAGAGGACCTGGGACTCTGGACAATACAGAGAGATTGTGCAACAAGATAAAAAAAAAACTCTCTTTATGAGACAGTGGTCCCGAATATGTCCTATTTTCAATAGTGTTGTCATGGACAAGTCATTAAAATCAAGTATTCAATATTAAAAAATCATTACGTAAAATTACAGTCTCAAAGAACATGAGTGATAAACACAGAATCCACAGGTTGTGTTCTGCAGTCTGTAACATTCTTCACAAGGGTGGGAGCTATTAGAACAAGGAAACACACAGGTTCTACCCTCCTCTCTTTTCACTCCTCCTTTCTTCTGTCCTTTAATCCAGTCCCCTCTCATCTCCTCCTTCTTTTCTCTTCTCTCCTTCTTTCCTCTCCCTCCCCTCTTCTCTCTTCTCGTCTCCTCTCGTCTCCTCTTTTCTCCCCGCTTTCCTCACCTCAACTCTTCTTTTCTCCAGTCCCCTTTTCTCTTTTATCATTTCATCTAGTCTCATCTCATCTTAGTGAGAGACAGACAGACAAACAGGCTCTGGAATAAAAGACAACAGATTTGCTTATCGTCAAATGTTGGTGATTGCTTGTGTGTAGCTAGGTGGTTGCCAGCTTGCTACAGAATTCCAGATGGCTGTAGCTAAGTGTTTGTTTCAAAATGATAAATGACCTTGAAAAATAGAAAAATGTGGTTAGTATGTACAAACCTTGTGTTCAATATCTAACTACATACAAGCACACAATTTGGTCAGTGGCTGTCACCAGATCACCATTGGTCACCACCTCATTAGAGGTCTGCCCCGTGTCCAAGTGTCCTCAAATGTTTCGGCTGATTTTGCCTGCCCATGCATTCCTCACCCCTCCAAGGGCTACTGGACTGTCGGCCTAACAGCTTAACCACGTTGTGACAGCTCAACCAACATGGTGACAGCTTTAACAGAGGCAGCCAGGTTCCATCATCACCAGAATTGTTATGGCTTTGAACTTTTTATTCATTTTTTATTTATGTATTTTCGTTCACTTTTAAACACTTCTGTTTAATTTTTGTCAGTGCTTCAAGTGCATACGTCATTTTAGTTTTGGTTTTGTTTTGAGCAATTTGCAAGTTTATTTTACAGGTAGCACTTCTATTTAGACTTTTAGAATTTGTGTGAGCTTACCTTAGGCTGTCTGCTGCTCTGTGCTCATAACTCATATTTTCGTTTGCTTCTCTGTGAGGTGGACTGTCAAATTAGTGGGATTTTTCCCCTTTAGCTGAGCCCCACAAACGTAGACATCACTCTTCATCATGACACATTTACGGTTACACTGTCATTTTCAATATATTACCTTATTAGGCTGGTATGCTTACTGTCTGAAACCTTGGGTATAGTAAATTACATATCAACTATGATCATCTTCTGCAGTTTTGGTAACAGCTGCTATGCTCCCACCTTCAGGAACTGGTCCATTATTTCAAGAAGTCAAACTGTACAAAGATTCTTGTCTCATGAGTTTTCGTGAAGCCATCATGAAATACAATGCAATCAAAATATGTGCTGCGATCACGCTTTAGGGCTTTTTTCATTTTTTTCATGGACAACACTATGCATTTGAACGCAGAGTGCATACCACCACCAGTATCAGCAGTAACTGGTGACTAACCTTAACCCTAACTCTAAACTAACCCTAACCCTAAACTTAACCCTAACACTAACATTAACCCTAAACTAACCCTAAACTAACTCTAACCCTAACACTAACCTTAACCCTAAACTAACCCTAACACTAACCCTAACCCTAAACTAAAACTAACCATATACCTAACCCTAACCCTAAACTAGCCTTAACCCTAACACTAACCTTAACCCTAACACTAACCTAACACTAAAACGAACCCTAACCCTAAAGTAACCTTAACCCTAACAAAAACTTTAACCCTAACACTAACCTTAACCCTAAACTAACCACAAACGTACCCTAACCCCAACCCTAACTCTAACCCTATCACTAACCCTAACACTAACACTAACCCTAATTCTAACCATAACAGTCACCACTGAGCGCAGATAGTGTCGGTGTTATGCACTGCACATTAAAAGACAGGGTAGTGAAGCCCGGCCCTTGTACGGAAAAAGCCCTAAAGCGTGATTGCAGCACATATTTTTAATAAATTGTATATTGTGATGGCTGTATGAAAAGTCATGAGATTGGGCTGGTACAGAACACAGCTTAAATTGAGGGTGAAAACAAAATAACAACAAAACCAATATGATTTTACCTGCAATTTTCATTTAATTTTATTTTGCAGTGTTCAGTGAACATTTCATTTACATTCCTTAATCATAATGTCATTTTTATTTTTAATGTAGGTTTTTTTGCACTGCTGGGCTAAGTCTTAGTTAACTATCATAACCCCGGTTGTCAAATCTAAAGGTCGCTCCAGGCAATCTTGGTTCAGGTGACACAATTTCACAGATACTTTGTGGGGCTGCTGTATGTAAAATAGGAGATCAATTCTGTCACATTTCTGTGTGTGTTTGTGTGTGTGTGTGTGAGTGTGTGTGTGTATTTCTTCATTCTCAGTGTCCCTTGTTCAATCTCAGTAAAGATATTAGACAGCCTGCAGTAGAGTTACACATGTGTACTTATGTGTATACGCTAGGGCATTAACGACTTCAGATTTTTCCTAGTCGATTAGTTCATCAAGATAGTCTAGGTCGAGTCAACTAGTCGTGATGACATCAAACACACACAGGAACAAAGGTGTCCAACACTGAGAAACTTTTATTTAAATTCTCTGTAACAATAACAGTCAACATGACCTTTAAACTCAACAAAACAAGGCTGATAGCTTGAAGGTTCTGGTAAATTTAAGTGTAAACAGGAAGTGGGAACAGTTTAAGCCCCAGCGCTGCTCAGCTCCTCTGAACAGGACTCCCTGCACTGCTACCATTAGCATGTTAGCTAGGGGTGCCGTTTCATAACCATGCAAAATGCCGGTTCTGTTTCTGTACTTTCACATCAACCTGCAGGTTCTGCTGGTCTCCTGCTGTTTGTGTGTCTGTCTAGAGTGAAGGATCTCCACACGTGTGATGTGTGTCTCTGCTGCGTCTGTAG
>JBBMFX010575953.1:0-14414 GCA_037832545.1 Rhabdalestes septentrionalis | reverse complement strand
CCAACCACCAGCTCAGACATTGTATGTTGAACAGGAGATGTCAGGCCAGAACTTTCCACACACACACACACACACACACACACACACACACACACACACACACTCACACATACACACACAAACAATTAGAATGACCAGGCCTAGCTACGAATTATGTAACCACCCAGTCTGTTTGTGATGATTTCTTTATACAACACAATTTTTCTTCCACCAATGAGATTTTTGGTAGCGAACATTGCTGGATTGGACAAGCCTTGCAGAATACTAGCAATTAACTCACTTATGAGAAGTTATAGCACACAGCTCAGATCAATCAAAATAACTGAGAGTGTGTCATCAGATTCATTTTGTATACATTTGTGTGCATAAATTTGATTGAAAGTTTGGTTTAAATTACAGGTGCCCAATCTTTGCACTATATGTGTAAAAGGTTGGTTGTGTTTTTAGTTACTGGATTTTGGGAGTTACTTTTTGCGACAGTTTCTGTGAAAGAACACATTTGTGGGTGGAGCATTGACAGCACTGCCAGAGATGATAAAACTCAATAAAAAACTTTTACATCTGGGCATTTAGTGCTTATTTGCCCAGAATAAAGGCAAAAAAACAACAATTACCTAAAAAATCCCATGAATACATGTGATTGTATGTCTTTCAGAAGGACTGGATATACCATGTCAATGTTTTTCTCCTTCTCCCCTGAGAAAATTACAGGCTGAATTTCCTATTGTTCCACTGAACCCAGAGGTGCTCTCATCAGGTTTGTCCCATCCAGATATACATGTCTGTTATTTTCCAAGCAGATGTCACCCCATACTGGAAATTTTCACCACAATATTTAGCTTTCTGTCCTGTACCCATACTAAATACTTCCCAAATCACAAAACAATTGATGCAATGGGAAAGTCCTTCAACAATTCACTCCATCCCTGTACAAGTCAATCATAATACAAAGATCCAGTAGACTGATCACGATGTCCAGGAAAACAGTAGCTGGAGGTCTAACGTTTATATATACAATATCATCTTTATATTCACAATATCATCGGCTTTTAAAGTTCTATGATCCCAAAAAAATGAATTGTCTGAGGGTAGGCTGATTTATATCTAGCCGTAGATTCACACAATCTGTCTGTAATTTTATAACCTATTACATGTAGTTAAACGTCTTATATTCCATTTGGGCCTCTGGCCATATTGACTTTCCATAATCTGAAGTCAGTAGGGCAGGTAGGTCTGGTTCTAAAATCTGATTTGTTGCAACAGGCTGGGAGACACCATAAATACTCCCAACAAAGACATTCCAACTGTTTAGAAGCCACTGCACTGCAATGTTTGCATTTGCTGAAAAGTTTGTATTTAATTGATTTCCACTGCATTTCTATTATCACCCTCATGGGATTTTACAGTTGCATAAATGCCAAGCCAATAGTGCTGCCATAGCAGCTGTGCACAAATATTTGAAGCATAGAAGTGCTTGTGTTATGAGAGGCATCCTAAAGTATCAGAATGTAATCAAACATTACTTTATTACTAAACTTTCAACAAGATTATCATTCTGTTTTGTTATTTTGGATTATTCTGTACAGTGAAAAGGCTCAGGCAGGCCCATAGTGGCTGTGTGGAATGAAGGATGAAATCTGTCAGTCTATTGATGGATGAAGAGATACTGAGGGAACAGGTGTTGCCTCCTGTCAGTGAGAGAAGAGAGAGGGTGTGTGTGAATCACAAGAAAAGGCATTTCCCAGGTGCACATTAACCTGAGTTGTGGCCTAAATGATGCTGTTAGTGGTGATTCACTGCTGTTCTTGTTTCAGAACAGGGCTCACTGTGATATCTGTTTCATATCTTCTTTAGTTTTCTGCTTTTAACTATTCATGGTTAAGGTCATGTTTGTTTTGTATGTTTTAACCACTGGAAAGCAAAAGCAAAGTAAATTCACTTTAGTGTTTATCTTTTTCTTTTCTTTCAGATTTGTGTCCCTAGGAAGGTGTGTGCATTTGCATGCGACACATGATCCCAGTGTGTTATATTTTAAGTGTATACCAGTGAATAATGCCAGTGCACAAATGTAGCACTTCACTAGGCAATATGTTGGGCTGTAAATATACGAACATCACAAAATTTGGCATGCTGCATCATTAGGACATGCTTTGGGAGCCCACCAAATTGTGTTTCATTTTTTTTCGTTAGAGCCGCTGCAGCTGACACAAATCAATATTTAAAGTAAATTTTGAAAATCAGCAAAAACATGTCGTTCATATCAATCATGAAATTGAGCAAAAATTTTAAGACTGGATAAGGCTTAAGAATTAAGCATTAAAATTAAGCACTGCAAAGAAACAATTACAATATTTTAGCTCTGAACATGAAATCCCTAAAAAGGGCAACTTAAATTGCCTTTCAGGGGCTGACATTAATTAAATTTTGCAAGTCATAGTGGATGAGACATTTTCTTCCACAAAGAAAAAGAAGCTCTTAAGACCACATCCAGTTTTGTCTTTGTGGGTTGAAATTCACTTTGTCATTTGACGCAAAACATTTCAAAGGCTTTTATCTGAGAAAAAGGGAAGAAAAGAGGCATAAAGATAAGTTAATTGTACTCATAAAACACCAGGCCTACAGTGGGACAGGAGCTGCTACAGTGTTTGGTTGCTGTCAGTCAAACTCTGAGTGCCATCACAGCAATAATCAAATTCAGCCAATCAAGGATGCAGATAAAGCAGGAAAACTTAATCCCCCGGCTTTGACATGCAAGGTTATTGAAAACATTTTCAGCATGAATTGCATGTGTGTGTGTGTGTGTGTGTGTGTGTGTGTGTGTGCATCAATGTGTGTGTGTGTGTGTGTGTGTGTGTATGTGTCTGAGTGTGTTTTGTGTGTGTGTGTCCACACAATATCCATGTTTAGGGTCAGGGTATTAATAGAACCTCCCGTTGCCTGAGAGGAGTGTGGCATATTCATGTATGTGTGTGTTTGTTTGTGTGTGTATGTATTTGCGTGTGTGTGTTCTGATGACTGGTGGAGACACTTTGACTATGTAAACACGCCTACGGATGGTCTTCACAAAATAAAGAAATATATAAATGAAATTTAAAAAAAGAAAGGAACTCTCCAGAGATCAGTCTATTGTTTTATACTGAGAAAACAAAGGCTGCCGAATTGGAGCTGACAGTGAGGAGCTGAGGGGGCCGGCGTGAAGCGTGCTCTGTTTGTGACATGTTCGTAGCGAGGGGCTTGTGAAAACCACAAGCGAGGCCTCTGAGCTCATTTTACACCACAGCTCATCAAGAGCTGCCAGCGTCTGACAAAGTGTGCTGAACCTGTACTGATGTTCATATTTACACTATATATTTACAGTAGCATCACTTCCAGTTTAGGACATCATAACTAACTTGTTCAGTTACTGTTTTGGTTAACATCATTAGGAGAAGCCATAAAATGGACCAGTATAAAGAAGCTTAAAAAATAACAACATATTTTTACAAAGGGCCAGTTCACATTTCTGGGTTGCCAGTTCCAAAGGTTTTTCATGTCACTATATTTCCAGTGTAACCAAATCTAATGGTGTTAGTTTGGACCAAATTAGTATAAAAAAAGGACCCCCGCTCAGGACTTAAGTGTCTTTGATTTGACATACATACACTTTCTGTAATTGCTTAATTGCAGGTACCCAGAGCCTATCCTGGGGCCAGCGGGTGCAACGTCAACACACACACACACACATACACACACCATTCAATCACACCTGCATGTCTTTGAACTGTGAGAGAAACCAGAGATCCCAAAAAGACACAGGAGAACATGCAAACTCTACACACAATAGGCCAGGACTCAAACTCCCAACCCTGGAGCTGTATTTGTATTATGCACTATAATACAAATACACTGTCATCAGTAGAGGTTTGGGATTCCAGTCTACTTGTAAAGTAGTGTATTTGCATATTCTTGTTTGATTTGACACATGTTATGATCTGTATGAACTCCGGTGCAAAGTAAAGGGTTATCTAAAATAGATCTATTGCACTTAAGAGTATCAAATGGACTATTATATAAACATATAATTGAAGAAGTTTTGGCAACCTGGTCTATTTGCAGTTGGTTCACTTTCAAAGTGAAAAGAGACAGGAGTGTAAAAATGCATGAAAACTGGCATATTGCAATGAAACAATGTGACATTGTGCATTGTGAGTGTTTTGTTCACTTTGATATGATGTAACTGTATTGTTTGAACATTAAAGTAGGTAAACAGCCAGCACCAAGCAGCAACCCAGCTTTGCCGTGCTGCATAAGGTTGCACTTCTTCCTCCTCATGTCAGAATGGTTTGTGTCTGTTAATGAAGGGCGTGGTTTCATGCTGATGGCGTTTGGATATAATCTGTGCTCAGAGGCCTCATTCTCTCTTTCTCACCTGCTCTGGCCTGATGTGTTTGGATGGCTGCTTGCAGATTATTGCAACTGACTAGTTTTTCTATTTCTTCACTTTTGTACCTGTCTTTTATAATAAATCTAACATCGCCCGAGTCTGTCTCCCCATGTCCTTACCCTTTGAACTGAAGGGTTTATGGCAAGCACATATCTGTCACTCCTCCTGCCTCCCACTTCTAGAATACTTAAGCCACAGCTAAAAATCAAATCATCATCTTGGTATCATGAGTTGAATTGAATCATGGGCTCAATGGATCATTACACCACTAAAATTAAGCACACACACTGATAATGTACACTCAATGCTCTTAATTACTGTGTGCTAAATGTAACCCCAAAATGTTGGGTCAAGTGTAAAATTACGGCACATTTTACGGTGTATGTTTTTTTCTGATATGTTAAACTTACAGATAAATTCTAAAATGACAAAATATGTATAAAAATATGATTTTGATCTACCGATACTGAGCCCCGATCCGATACTTCTATATACTATACTAAGGCAAATGGCAGGTCACTCAATGCGATTGTTTGTGCTATCTTGGCTGTGGTGTCCTGCGTCACGAGCAGTGCCGTATTCTACCATTGAGGACACCGAGGTCTGTATTTTCTACCACTTAAATTCACATTCTAATCTCAATTGAAATCTCCACCTCTATCTGTCTCCGCAGGCGGCAGCGCCTGACGTCACGTCCCGCTACAGATTCAGATTCAGTCAGTTTGGGAAAGCCGACAGACCAATTGTATGTTTTTTCACGTAAGCTAATACATCGTAGTGAGGTCTGGAGCGAAATGTAGACATGAAGAAGAACTTCAAACTAAATCAAAACTAAATTAAGCTTTAAAAAGCCAACAACAGAAGGGCAGGGAAAGAGTAGGAGAGAAGGTGAACCTGTGTGTGTCAGTGGCAGACAGTTCTGTCAAGCGCTAAGTTTCATTTGTCATTAGAATCTCGAGAAACACACACACACAAAGCGGGTATAGAGATGTAATGTGCATCAGCAACATTTATTATTATTGTTGTTATAATTAACATTTGATGTGGCAGACAATGTATGTTGCATTCTTCTTGTGAATTGATTTTACCAGCTTAGTTGATATCAAAACGAGATTATAAACAGTAGGGATGAACATCCTTTAACTATGAATGTAAAATATAGTGTTCTTGACCTGCCCTTCATAAGAGTTTTTAAGTGGCTCTTGAAAATCTTGGGTGTGTGTGTGTGTGTGTGTGTGTGTGTGTGTGTGTGTGTGTTGGGGGGGGATTGGGGGGTTGAAAAAATGACCTTGGTGTTTGAAAAATCCTGGCTACGGCCCGGGTCACAAGGCATTTTTTCTCTCCTCTTCAAACTCTCCTGCAGTGAGCTGACTCGTCTACGCACTCCTCCAATCACACAACACAGACAATGATCCCCAATTCCCTTCAATAATCATCCACAGGTGTTCTTGTGATCAGAGACATGAAGAGATGCAACGCGCTGGGTACCTGCCGCCTGCTACGCCCCCTAATCACCACTCAAACAGTCTCTCACGCTAGTCCAGCCAGGGTATTAGGGCCTGTTTACACGAAGACGCTTGTGAGTAAAAACCACAAAATATTTTATCAGAAGTGCCTTTTGTTTACACGGTGTCTGGTTTTTTGGGGCTTGAAGACGCAAAAAATCTCAAACCACCCTCGAAAGTGGAAAAGTTGAAGACGCTCCGGCGTAGCGTTTCCGTCTAAACTGGCCAAGACGCAAAACTGGCTCAGATCTGCTCACGTCGTGTAGGCGTTTACGTCACGCAGTAAACAAACATGTCGGATAACATCCATGCTTCGGACCTTCAGGCTACTATGGCAGCCATGATAAATGTGCAGGGATCGTTTCTACAAATGTACAGAATATTTTGTGATTTCGCGGCACAGTTACGAGAAGAAGGAAGATTCTTCGCATGCGTGTAGGCATGGCGATGTTTGTATGAGTGTATCACAGCACCACCTAACCATCTAGTATGCATACCCAATCGATTTCTACACATTTTTAGCGTCACCGTATGCACACAGATTTCCTCCCGAAAACACTCGTCTGAACTCGAAATAAAGACGCGACGCCACTTTTGCGTCTTCTGTTCACATCGGCATCGTGTAAACCTAAGAGTCTCTAATACTCTGACAAGTGACTGCGGGGTCGAGACGAACTTGACACAACATCGTACACCTGAGTCCTGACGATCGAGTCTGAAACCGAATCGGGACATACCTAATAAAAACATCATATTAAAGGTAATTAAGACATTACACATTTCCCTGTAGAGGATGTGTGCAAATGTAACCAAAAATGGAGGAAATCATTAATCATCAAAACATTTTTACTCTACTACCAGCTTTGAATTTTTAGTCCTATGTGGTGATATCAGTGCAAAATTGTCAGAATTAACTGTTAAACTAGGATTATCTACTCCTCACGCAGCCTGGATTCATTAAAAATGTAATGTCTGCTTGGATGAAATGTGAGGTATGGCAGGTTTTCTGAGAGTGATGTGAGAAAGTGCTTTAAAGCTGCATGCTTTGCATAGACATCTAAAGATGTTCGAATGTTCAAAAACACACTTTCTTACTCAAAAAAAATTGCAGACACTGCAAGTTAAACTGGGGGGTGGGTTGCTAGTCTGAGAGGAGGCATAAGGGATTGAGGATGCCTGTTTTTACACGTGAGCTCAAACAGTAAATAATTTTGAAATGTTAATAACATCAAACATTAATTGTGGGGGCTGCTGGTTCTTTAGGTATCATTGAGTCATCAATGCAAAGAATGGAAGCAAATCTGCCGAACTGTTGTAATAATAAAGACTCTGTTGTTAATTTAATGAATGGCCAGGACCCTATTACTATCCTGTTCCTCATTCATATGAATTAAGAGTAATAACATTCAGCCAGTTTGCAATGTTTTGCATGTAATTATGGAATAATGAGCCTCGCGATGTAATAAGTCTGTAATTTTAAGAGGTTGAGGTTAAGGATGTTGTCTCTCTCACACATAAATTTGATGTGAGGTTTTATTATGACTGTGACAATATTTTGAAGTCGTTCTCTTTTATCTTGCCGCCAGGACCCAAAAAAGTGTCAGGAGAAGATGCTGTTCCAGAATGGATGGTGGTCAGTTGTTATCTTTGAGAGTTATTTGCTGACTGTTGTAATTTCAGACAGATACTGATTTGTTATGCTGACGGTGTCCAGAAAAACACATTCAGATGACTTCACTATGGATAGAGAGAGAGAGAGAGAGAGAGTGAGAGAGAGAGAGAGAGAGAGAGAGAGAGAGAGAAAGACAGAGACAGTAAGAGAGTTAAAAAAGAAAGAAGGAGAAGGAGATAGAGCTTTTCTTGACTTACTACACTTTCACCCCAAAATGAGGCAGCCCTGTAGATGGAGTGTGACACACTTCGCCGACCCTGAGGAGTCATAAATCTCCAGCCCAGCCATAAACCTTTCTCCACAAGGTCTTCACTCCTGTTGATCTTCACCTGCAGTGGTCATACTTCAACATGAACTTGGATAGAAACTTCTCACTCCCTTCTTAAAGTAGTTTTGCACCATTTCTGTACGAGTCAGCCGGGTCTCGGGCTGCAATTTCCAACATAGGACTTAAACCAGCGGTGCTTTATTGAAGCTCAGGTTTCTGTGCCAATATAATAAGATTCCCTGTTGCACCCCTGAAAATAAACAACTGCAGTATTCTGACCCTGCAGAATTTTATGTCTCTTGACAAGTCAACCCTTTTCACCAAATTTCCAGCACTGTATGGAGCAGTCACCAGAAGTTCAGAATGCTTCAGCTGGACATGAAACGAGCCTGCAATTCTCGTTTGCCTTCAAGTTCTTGCATATAGAACTTACAGAAGTGTCATTGTGTAATCCAGTGGGAAACATGTATTTAATGAAAATCACACCTCTCCAGAAATGTCCCTTCTTTCAGTCTTAGTCAGATCCAAAGGTGTCTCTTAAATACCGACTGTTCTGAGGTGCACTCTTAATTATGGCGGCACTGACTTGCCTCTTTGCTTGTCAGTCATAGATCCAGAAGTGTCTTTATTTAAAGCTTCTTCTTAGGTTATCTCACTTGGAAATAAAGTCAAAATATCGGCTTTCCTTTGTGTCCTGATGTTTATTCTGAAATATTTGCTTGAGACAGGTGTCCTTGTCTCCCACCTGTTTGATTTATTTTCTCATCTTTAGTACACACTTGCTAATTTACATATATAATTTACATATATCAAAAACCCCTTTTTTAAAATGACATTCTAATGCATTTAATATAGTGGTCTAACGTGTTTCTAGTGCGCTGCAAGTGATTAGGGCCTAATTTGAACATTAGTATTACTCTGGCTGCTCTATCCTTTTGTTAAACAGGTAAAAACATGTCATTGTTGTATTGAGGATGATTACTGTATTTGATTTATTCTCAGTATTATAGTGGAAAACAGCAACACAGTACAGGCTCATTAAACATACCACCAGATACACCAGTATTGCTTTAAAGCTTTAATCAAAACATCAAGTGATTTACAGTCTCTCATACACATACCCAATAATATGTACAAATAACTCGCTCATAAGCAAACAGAAAGATCTGCCCTGGGAAGATGACTTCAAGTGTGGAGAAACTCCACCGGCATCCCTATCAGAGCACTGTACAAAAATGTACATAAAAGCCCAGTCTGGAAAAGCTGGCTTTAGGCATGGAGAAACGCTCCTGGCTTTCCTGTCAGAGAACTTTCAAAATATATGTACAAGTAAACACAAAACAACCTACTCGCACACCAGAACACCAAGCTTCTGCATCAACTCAAAAATACCCATCAACCAGTCTTTTAGCCATTCCGTCCTAGCTTCAGTTTCCCGTTTTTTAAAAAGAATGGCTGGAATGTCCCCACAGCACACCTTCTAGGCTGCGAGGATATATAGAACACTAAAGGCTTGAGGCCGTTACACTCAGTAAGCTGGATCTAATGATGCTCCTTATCTGCTGCTTACTTCTGTGCCTCGTTCTGCCACTCCAACTCTTGCAGCCTTGCAGCCTTATAAACCCGAGAGTTCCTGTTGTCCTCCCAACAAAATGTGCTCCCAAAGCGCCCAATGACTATTTATACTCAAAGATTCATTCACATGAGTGGCTACACATACACACCTCAGCTGCCACGCATGTTCAAAAACAAAGATTTTTCAGGAGACCAGATAGAAGGGTATTCACTCACATGAACAAAATTAAATGAACTTAAAACAAGTCTCTGAATCTGGAGTTACAATAACTAGTTAAAAAGGTAAATGGGACCACTAACAAATAAGCGGACCACCAAAACTGTCCCCCTCAAATGGTCTTTGAAAAATATGCTACACGAATTCTTCTCCTTTCTCCACCACAGCTGTTTAAGAAGCCAACAAGAAAGAAGAAAAGAAGGCAATCTGTACTAGAACTCCGGAACTGGGTGTCTTAGATGAGGGAGAAAAAGATGAGTATGAGTATAAATTTATAATTGGAAAGAGTTAGAAACTTTTTTAACATCCAGACTGCAATCAATCCACACTGGCAATTATTCCCACATCACATCTGCTCTAGCTGTTTCACTGAAAGACAGAAGCCTCAAATATCCTCTGGTAAACAAATGTCAACAAAAGAGCCTTTCTGAGGATGCTTCTATAAATAATAAATGATATTTGGACATGTGGAGATGTCTTTCAAAAATGTAGAAATTATTTTAACCTTTTAAAGGTTCTTGATGCATCTCATTTATCAAAATGGTTCTTTAAAGAACCATCTGTCCACACATTCCTTAGGGAACCAAAAGGGATTCTTCTAAAGATTAGAAATGGATATGGGCAATTTTAAGAAATAAACATTTTTACAACCTTAATCTACACAGGATCCTCATATTTCTACTGCTTTAAGTTGAAGGTTCAAGGTTACTTTATTGTCATCAGCAGCTGTGAACAATTACAGAGTGAGAGAGACTTTTCTCCATGGACCACAGTGCAACATATAAAACATTCAACAGACTGCAAGTTTCAACAGAAAGAACAAAGACTACGCAATAATTAGTGCACAGTAATGTAACAGTTTAGTGTGAATGTGTTGTAAACCTTCTAGAGTGACTTGTGTTGCTCCAAAATTGTGATTATTATTGCACAGGAGGCGGCACTGAATAAAGTGCAAGAGATGGCAGAAAATTCAATAGACACTATAGCAGTGTCACAGACGTGTGAATGGGATGTAACCTTCCAGAATCAATAATAATATCAGTATTGCACCATGAACATATTATTGCATGGGAGACAGCACCATTAAACCACACAGAGAGAGTGTAAATTGTTTCTTCAAATGGAGTAACAGGGCATAAGTGTCAGTAGTGGCAGTGAACAGAGGTAAAGTGCAGGTGTAGAGAAGCGCATTAGTCTGTTGTCAGCTCTGCACCGCCCAGAGGCCAATGGGTCGACATGGATCTAATCTGTTTTTACTCAAGACCCATGGCTTCTTCTGCATAGATTCCATCATCTCCAGCATGTTGGTGTGGGGGGATGCAGGTGCGGAGAGAAAAAACAGGCTGCAGGCTCTCAGACGGCAGGAACGCGGAGCTCTTTAAATACGGCTCATGCCGATCCCCCTGCTGTTCACAACACGATGAGTATACAGACTGGCAACAGCTGGTAGAAGTTTACAGGAGTAGGAGTATCTGGGAGGAGAAAATGAAAAGGTTGGTATGGTGAGGACGATAATTGGGAGGATGTGAGAAAGTAAATGAAGGCAAAGTGAATGAATAAAGAACATAAAAGATCCCATAACAACATAAATGTAATCTCCTTGGTATCCCTCCATATTGTATGATGAAGTAACTCATTACAGCCATCAAACTGATTTCTATTGTCCTTCATCCATCTCCACTTACCATATGGGTGCTTTTTTGTAGTAACCTGGTCAGGACCCCCAAAGGACCACCAGTAGGCAGGTAGTGTTTGGGCAGTAGATCGTTCTCAGCACAGCAGTGACAATGACATGGCGGCATAAAGTAAATGGAGACAATGTGTTATTAGTGTTAATAGAAATGTACTTAGAAGCAGGTTACTTACCAATAACATTTATATCCAAGCATTCTGTTTATAGAGAACAGTGTATTTCATACAGTGTATTATCATGTGCAATATCTTTATTATCTTTATTATGTGCATTTGTTTACATGCAAAAGTCTAATCAGGTGCAATATCACTACTTAAATCCCTAATTATGTACAATAGTTAATGTGCATTAGTATTATCATGTGCAGTGTCACTACTTGCATTTCTGTTATGTGCAATGACAGACTTGGTCTGAGAACAATGTCAAAACACTATTTGTGTTGGTTACTACTTCAGTAATAGTTTTGTTAATTTATGTACAACTCCTTTACTGACCACAGCATTTTTTGTACATAGCACAAGGGCTTTAGTATATTTTCTGAGTATTTCGGGGGCGTTCATTTTGTTTGACTTATATGATATGTGTTGTGCTTGTCTTTGTGACAATAAGCACAAGCATGCCTTTGAAATCAGTAACATTTTCTGATACAGGTTAAATTTGCCTAATAAAGTGACTCATCTGTGCAGGCTCCCTTTTTTATTTTCTTTTGGTGTAATTCATTTTCAATCTAGTGCAACTCAGTTCAATTCTATTCAGTCAAATAACCCTCTGTATTTAGTTTTGATGTAATGACACAACACAGTAAATCTGTTTGAAAAATCAGTTTTAATAAAGTTAAAACACCTCTCTTCAAGAGCCTAGCAAAACAAAATAATCCTAAACACAATCTGTAAGTCGGTTTGAACAAATAAAAGCATCTATGTCATGTTGTACTAGCACATAAAGAAGACAGAAAATGTAAAATCAGTAAACAGTTCTCTGAAAAAACTGTCAATCATCAAAAAAAAGCTACATTCAAAATGAAAAACCAAGAGATCAACCATTTCAAAGACCAATTATGACAACATTTCAAGACAAATACAATCATGTAAATTAGAAAAAATGATCACTTTATACTTCAAAATCTCTCATGATAGAATGTAGATTTCTGGTGTAAAATAAAGATCTGTAATAATTTTATATCACATTTATGATTAACTGAACACTCAAACACTGCAAAAAAACGCATTTATCCAAAAATAAAATATCACTCAGATTGTGTTGAGTTTTTAAAGCAAATGTCAGTAACACATCAGTCCTGAATATATCAGTCAGTATTGTGAACAAATGAGAAATGTTTGATGTTTATTCATAAATAACAGGCATCACTGGAAATAAATGAAAAAGTTGGATTTGAGGAACCCTGGCTTGTTGGTTCAAACAGTTTTCAAGTATTGTTGTATTTTCAAGTATTTATTTAAGTCCTACAGGTGAAACTCCTGCACTGGAGGACGGGATACTGGTTTCCTTCAAAAAGAAGCACAATCTCTTGTCAACATTTGGTCAGAATGGCCCATTTAAAATACTATTTTCAAACAAAATAGTTAAAACACAACCAAACATTACATTAAAAGATTTTGCATCAATTTTTTACATTTCTCAAAAAATACTCTACACTTAGAACACCCACATGTATTTGAAACCAAAAACAAAACATTTCACTCTCAAATACTTATTAATGGACAATCCCCCTATGTTACGTTTTACTGCTGTTCTCTAAAATACTGCCTCCCAGTAGGTTCCATTTTTCTCTCTGTTTCTCACTCCTCCCCCTCCACCACCATCACTTGTTCCTGATGTGTGATTTTGTCCTCTGATGGGTCATCCGGCATTTGACTGTTCTCCAGTAACAACCGGTCCGCGTCCAGGTCCAGTTCTTCAAAGGATGATGCAGTGGAGCTTCTGTAGCTCCGCCCACTGTCTGAACCGCTGAACTCCGGAGAGTCCCGGTCCCGACGGCCGTCTCGGTACAGGACTGACGGGGTGATGGACGAGGCAAGAGACGGTTCTCGACTGTCTGAAGCAAACATGTGGCTCGTGCAGCTGCACTCACTGTTGGACTCACCTAGATGTGTACAAACACACACATGCAAACAAATCTGTAAAATGCTATTAAAAATCAATAATATAAAATACATATAATATGTCCCATCTGCATATATATAATCTCTGTCAGGTCAAAACCTTACATGTGTGTAAATATGTACATAAACAGACACTATATGAACAAAAGTGTATGTGTGTGTGTTTTTGCTCTATATACACAAATACATGCTTTGCTTTCATTAACATAAAACTCTTATGTTTAAACATCTCCCTGAATGTATTATATATATATTTTCACGTTCAGGACCTTATAAATATACAGTAAACCCTTGCTTATTGTGGGGGTTACGTTCGAAGAGAACCCACATACAGTGAAAAACTGCCTATTTTTATAGTGTATATCCTAAACATGCCCCCAAATATGCTACCAAAACAATTTAATTGACTTTAAAACTCATTAGCCTTAAAGAAAAAAAGGTAAACCCGTATCCGTACTGTACAGTTTACACTGAACTCCCTCAGTGCTAGAATGTCACGCACGTTTCTTTTGGTCTTCACTGTCATTTTCCTTGGTTATTACAGGTACATATGTTAATACATAAATTATATTTATTAAAAAAAAAAATACAGGGTTTTAAGATGAACAAAATGAAAAACATGAGACTACTTGAGACGCTCTATGGGGGAACTGCAACTGCTTTAAATGTTGTCAGCCAATCAGTAGCCAAGCCTTTGAGTACAGGTGATTGTGATGTCCAGGCCTCGTCCTTGTGCTGTTTATGGCAGCACTGAGTAGCCAAGGCTCATTCTGTTCAGGTGTCTGACTGGCTTTCTAACTGCCATGCCCAAACACAAACAACCAGCATGAGGATGAGAGGCATAATATTTGGACATCATAGAGGCAAAAAAAATTCGAAGGATATCTGCTGTTTCCACTTAGGTGCGGGACTTTCCTAGAACAATTATTAATATGGTT
>JBBMFX010575919.1:0-14416 GCA_037832545.1 Rhabdalestes septentrionalis | reverse complement strand
CCATGCGGGTTGGACAGAGCTGGACGTTAGCATCTTTGCTAATGTTGACCCAGTTAGCTGTCTGCTAAATCGGGCCGTAGGGGAAAAACCTGCAGGTTTTGGAGACTTTCAGGTTTATAAAAGAACGTTTGAACACTTTTTTTTAAATTGCTGTTGACCACTTTACGACTAAGTGATAGGTTTTAATTAGAGTTGTGCGATAAGGACAGAATATTAGTATTGTGATTTTAGGGCTACATATTTCGAATTTCAAAATATTAAAGGGCTTGTAACATCACTCTTTATTAAATTATTTAAAAAGGCTTAATTAAAAAAATATATATTAAGAAAGGCTTATTGTTTCAAATGGTACACATTGTCCCTGATCCCAGCAATCCATATTAGAAAATACGTTTTAAAATAATAAGTTTCAAGTTTTTGTGATGTCACAAATCCAACAAATGTAAAAGTATTTTTATTCTGGCTACAGTAGTTTAGCCCTGCCCATTTATGGGCTAATGTTTAAATGCACACCTTAATTTACCAGGGGCTATGATTTGTCACCTTGTCAGAAACAATGTGGTCGGTTAGTGGCAATTTGCATTTTGGAGCCTTCTGTTATAGCAGTGTTGCAGAGACTGTTATTGGGATAACTGTTAAAAGCAGATATGTTGTTCAGCCCTGCTTTTATGCAGGTGATTCACTGCCTTTTACCATTCAGGCAGGTGAACAGGTTGACCAGGATGTGGGCTTGTATTTGGACCAGGGATGGATACCTCTGCCTGATGACACTTAGTGTCTCATGTGGCTCTTTTAATACCACAATGTTCAAAGTGAAATGCAGAGTCATTAAGAGTTGATTTGGTGTGAAATGCTTCATTGAAACAGTATTTGCAAACACTAATAACATACTGGTTTGACAGAGTTTTGTTGAGGATTTTGAGCGTTTACTTGTTGATTTTTGACTGTGTTTGCAGTGTTGGTATAGTTATTTAACACTCAAAATGTGTGCCGCTTTGGTGTTTGACAGTGATATAAGTAATAATATAATTGGATCCACTGTACACTAATTCTGTTGTTGTAAGGCAGCTTCAACATGCCCAAAAATGTATGTGCTTTTTGGCCACATTCAGGAATATTTTCCATATGCAGCACTAAGTGAAATTCATTCATATGTAATTTGAGAAATACCAGCTGCTTTAATGCTGGTTTGAAATTTCATGACATGTGGGCCAGTATAAATGATAGATATGATACAGTAACAGCTCAACTTTCAGATAAGTTTTCAGTGCTATTTTTTTGCTCGGCTCTAATAGATACCTGATTGATCACAACTGTCGATATTTTAAGAGACAATGCAGTTAAGTGTGAGTTCAGTGTTTGATTAAGAAGTCAAACAATTACATCAGTGTTGCATTACTCTCTGGTTGTGTTGTCTATTTTCAGAACCCAGCAACTATTACCAGAATACTCCTCAGTCACTTCAACTGGGACAAAGAGAAACTTATGGAGAGGTAAGTAATCCAGTTTTTTTCAGAATCAGAAAACTTAATTGATCCTGGAGGACATTGACTATGCACAGGCACGCAGAGACAAATACAACATATAAAGTAAAAGTCTAGTCCAAAAAAAGATATAGTGCACTGTACTAGTGTTGTCATGGTACCAAAATTTCAGTATTCGTTACCAATACCAGTGAAAATCCACGGTTCTCACTACCAATTTCGGTACCAAAGCAAAACACAAAACATGAGTTGAACAAGCTATTGTTATTAATAACAAACGCTAATTAAACAAACATGACTGAATAATCTTCTTATTATTTTTCTTATATTTGTATCAATTAAACAAAATATGCCATGACTGAACAATACTTTTATAAATAAATAAATACAATTTATAATTAAAACAAAACCAAGCCAGTTCGTGGTCTTCCTCAGCCTGCAGATGTAAAAGGATAATATAATGTAACTTTTATATGAATTTTATTTGTAGCTTTTCAGTAAATATCAAACCTCAGCTTTTATAATACATTTAGATAAGATCACTTATTGTAAATATATCAAATTTACATAGACTGTTTTATTTAAACACTTTATGAAAAGATTCCATTAAACATAACTTAACAATAAACAAATGTTAGACAGCAACTATTCTTAATTTACAAATGTATTAATACATTTTTGTTGATTTAAAAGTTGTACCTGTTGACATTCTCTAATGCACAATGAACAGTTAAGTGTTTGTATAAAATAACATTCACACACATTAATTAATGTTCACTCACTGTAACTTGATGTTAGATAAGATATAAACTCATATAAATGAATGGTATCTTATTGTAAATCCTTACCAAACTATACAGGACTGGACTTTTATTTAATCAAACTGCGAAAACCCTATCTCATATACTAGAACTGCTTTTCTGATGGACCAATTTTAAAGATACAAACATTAACCATACATTTGTTCTCTCACACAGATATTTTGTCTACACAGGTCATTTAAAGGCCTCTGGTGTGTAAAAGTAGTACACTATTATGTCCTCTTTTAAATGCTGTAGGAGCATTAAATAGTTGATCAAGAAACTTCATTCTGATACTCGCATTGGTATTAGCCACGCATATGCTAACGAGTAACTAAACAAATGTCAATGCGTTTTTCAATCTGACATTTCAATTAATAAAGGGTGTATTTGTTTTTTAAAACAAAAGTTCTATTAAATCTGGATGATATTCTTTGAGGTGTTTTATAAGGTTTAATGTATGTCCCCCGTTTGATGAAAAACTTCGATAACTCCGCTTGCAAATGAGTTTCTGGTTATCCAATAAAATATTTCCACACATGGCTCTTTCCTCCTTTCTTTTCAATGGCGGATTCATAGCCGCCTCATCAGCAGCACCACCCATCACCATGTCTCTGTGCTTTTATGAAGAAGACGCAACTACAATATGCATCTATCGGATAGCGCAGTGAGAACCAGGTTGCCCGGGTGCATGGTACCACCGGTACTTCAGAAGACCTGGTACCGTAACATTAAAATTTTTTAGTACCGGCTCTGTACTGAAGTCCTGGGTCTTTTAAGCAACACTACACTGTACTAAAAAACACTGCTATGTATACAATACTTAGCTGTGGTCAGTAAAAAAAGGTTTGTGTATATGTAAAGTGCATATAGTGTAGCAGATTATACTGCACAGAATTACTTGTATATTTTCTTAGTTGTTGTATATTGTATTTTTCTCTTCAGGTATTTTGATGGAAATCTCGATAAGTTGTTCTCGGAGTGCCATGTTATAAACCCCAGCAAGAAGGCAAGGATGCGACCCATGAGCACACGCTCCTCCAATCAGGACATGCACTGCCAGATCTGCTACCTGAACTACCCCAACTCGGTCAGTAGGGGTGCAGAAACTCCCTCAAGTGATTTTGGATTTCACCCAACAATGAAATATACTGTTTCCCCCACTGAACCCAAGTGTGGCATGACAGTAAATCATCACACACTCCCCTCATAGCGTGTCCAGTAATCGCCAGTAGCCTCACTTATGTGGGTTCTGACACCGTACAACTCGCTATTATCCATGAACATGGCCTAAAGGTCTAAATACAGCAGCTACCAGGATTTTGTAGCGAAGTAGGCGCGCTGTTTCTCACTGCCTGCCCTTCTCCTGTAGTACTTCACAGGTTTGGAGTGTGGGCACAAGTTCTGCATGCAGTGCTGGGGGGACTACCTGACGACCAAAATTATCGAGGAGGGGATGGGTCAGGTAGGTCTCCACAGTGCGGCTCATTCACTGACCCTAGGGTTTAAACTGGGGACGCATAGTTAAATTCGGAAGTGTTGTAATTCAAATGTGCAGTTCGTTTTTTTTTTCTCGAAGCTGAACTGTTTTGAGGCATGTGTGAGGCACTTGCACTGCAGTTAAATTATGCCAATGTTCTTTATACAAAATATCATACCATTATTAAATCACTAGCTTTTTTTATTTAGCAGTCTTATTAAATCAGAATCAGAACACATTATTGATCTTGAAGGAAATTACTTATGCTATGCCTGGACTGACACAAAGAAACAACAACAATATAGAATAGAATAGAATGTCAAAATAAAACTTCAGAAAATGCTTAGTACTCTAGTCACTGTATTATATTACATATAATGCTGCTGTTCAGAGAGATGGATATAAATTATATAGATAAATAAAGCACTGACAAAATATTTTATCATGCTAATTTAATAGAAACTGATTTTATTATATTTTTTCATTTAGTTCTGGCTATTAGAAAATCATTTTCTTTTGGTAAAAAAAAATAATAAATTTAAGGGCAAGTCAACCTGGCTGTAAAGAGATCCAAATCGGTAATCAGACACAGAAATTGAAAATATGTTAATTCTTTACATTTTTAACTCTGACGCAGCTGATGGATTGAAATGGTTGTTCATAGACGTCTAAACTACACTACCCTGAGATTTTCTACGTTTTCCCACTTAATATTTACTGAAACACACTCACTAACAAATAAATGTACAGTATGCTGTAAACATACAACAGTCCTGTTGTAAATATTTTATCCATCACTAATGATCTACAAAAAGGCAAATATAATCATAATATGTTAGATATTTAAGAAGCTATTAAGTGACAGCCAATGGGATAAGTGTTAACAAGTGCATTTGAAGTTAAAGGACAGTCTAGAATTTGACTCTGTTTTAACACACAACCAGTTCAAGGTGGTCACACACTTACATATTTTTTCTTCTCATAAAGGTAACTTGTTTTAATTAAGTATTTCGTATTTGTTCAATTATTTTCCAGTGTTTCCAGTGTTTCCAATTAAACTCTGTATTAGTACCTGTCTCTCAGAATTTGCCCCGTCTCTTTGTTTCCAAATGTAATGTATTGTTTTCCCTTAGACCATCTCCTGTCCTGCTCACAGCTGTGATATTTTGGTGGATGACAACACTGTAATGTAAGTAGTTCTGTTCCTTACACAAATAGTGGGTTTGCTCAGTGAATTTAAATGTACTTATCAGAGGTGTGTGTGTTGTCTTAACTCCAGGCGGCTGATCACTGACTCCAAAGTGAAGTTGAAGTACCAACATTTAATCACAAATAGTTTTGTAGAGGTGAGGTCCTGTTTAATCCGTCTTCTTTGACGTGTCTCTGGAGAAGTGAGACCGTGACCAGATGTTCATGTATTTGGTGCATTGAGACAGTGGCCAGATGTTTTGTGAACCAGTTGTTCATTTAGTCCCAACCTCTTGCATCTCACTTCATCTGCTTCACTGCTCAGAAATCATGTCTTTCAAGATCCATCCGTTTAGAGCAGGTGGAAAATAGAAAAATATGTGACAACTCATGAATGGTGGTTGAGAGTTGTGTGTGTTGAGAGGTCGTCTGGGGTCTCAGATGGATCATGTGATTCTCCTGCAGTGTAATAGACTGTTGAAGTGGTGTCCGGCTCCTGACTGCCATCACGTGATTAAGGTCCAGTATCCAGATGCCAAACCTGTGCGCTGCAAATGTGGCAGACAGTTCTGGTAAGACCCACCTCTTATTCCTTCTGCAGACTGATAGGATTCCAACCATTTTTATGTTCATTAAAAATCACAGTGTGCAAAATGTATATGATGTACGATGGTTGGCTGGTTGAAGGTGTGCAGATGTACGATCGTGTGTGCGTGTGTGTGTGTGGGTATGTATGCCTTCATTAATATGATTGTGAATCCCTTCATGAATATGATATCAACTCTTTAACGTTTACATGCTAAGTCAAATTTGGGTTAAAAAACTGGGTTAAAAAGAGCTATCAATGCAAAGATAGAGGAGGACTTCTTAAAAATGTATAAAAATAAAAAACAATTATAAACATGGTTGTATGTGTGTTCAACAGGATCCATTTTACTCTAAACGACAAAGACAAATTGTAATCACTGAAAATGTTTACGTTTTTCTAATTTCACTTAAATTTGAGGAACCATGACAGATCAAATATCAATGAATATAGGTATATTTACAATGTTTAGCTGTATACATTGTAAGATCAGTGAGGTAAATAATACAGGTTTGGCTATGAGTTATGGACACTTATCGGCTTTGGCTGACTGGTTAATTGATGGATTAACTAGCTAATGAATTGACGAATTAATTATTGCTTTTTGTACTTCAGCTTCAACTGTGGAGAAAACTGGCACGATCCTGTGAAGTGTAAGGTGAGTCAATCCTTGACTTTAACACCATTAGCAGTATGCTGACAGTCTACAACAGTGAAAGAGTCCATTTTTATTTACTGCTACTGGCTTTTGTTCCAGTGGTTGAGGAAATGGATTAAAAAATGTGACGACGACAGTGAAACATCCAACTGGATTGCAGCAAACACCAAGGTCAGACATTGTTTGGTGTCGTAATACATTGTTTTCCAGAAGTATTTGTTTGGGTCACCTCTGTGTGTGTCTCCAGTTTGTTTACTTGAGCATAAGGAAGGACGATAAATCCACAGACGTCTCTCTGGTGTCTTTTGTGTTCTCAGGAGTGTCCTAAATGTCATGTGACCATTGAGAAAGATGGCGGCTGCAACCACATGGTTTGTCGCAACCAGAACTGTAAGGCAGAGTTCTGTTGGGTGTGTCTTGGCCCGTGGGAACCGCACGGCTCAGCCTGGTGAGCGCCGTCCACACTCACACAGACCTGTTGTATAGAGACTAGATAACTTTTTTTAGTTGTTTGTATATGTTTTTTTTTTTTTTTACATTTGCTATTGTTAAGTTTGAGATAATACTAGGGCTGTAAATTGTAATAATGAGCTAAGCATTCATCTTTTTCTTGTTTTCCTTTTTTTTATTATTTATTATTCACACAATATTTAAGTTATTCTTTTTATATATTCTTTTTTCTTCACGGTGTATGAGTTTTACAAGTAGCTGTCTAAGGCTGTTCATCCCTTGTTTAACAAAATATTTAGCTTCCTATACACTTTTACTTCATATCTGTGGCAGTAATAAGTTTTTCTTCATATAAATTTGCATGGGTTTCCACCCATTCTGTGATGCTCAGATTTGAGGGCTAGTAGCTTCCCCTTGTGGAGAAAGTTCCAAGTGCAGGTACATTTGCACACTAATTATTTATCTAATTCTTTTTGTTCTCTTTTTTTTAATGGATCCTTTTTGTAGTCAGTGGGTCTCACAAAGCATTATTTATTTATTTTCAGGTATAACTGCAATCGCTATAATGAAGATGATGCAAAGGCGGCCAGAGACGCTCAGGAGGTAACAAAACCTGCTGCCTAACTTAGCATGTCACACTATCACATTTGACTGTCCTTCAGTCTCAATAAGAAACATTTATCACACAGACAAATTAAAACACTAAACAGAGACACGCGTCTTTCTTTTGTTAACTGACCTGAACTTTAAGGTCTAAGGCTTTTTATGAGGCTGGTGTGTCTGTAGCATTGGGAGGGCTAATTTTTAGCTTTGTGTTTCTTTTTACTTTCTGTAGCACATCACCATACTTGCTCAAAGACTCTCTCCTATACATTAAGGTGACTCGCCCCTCTAATCTCTCTCCCTGAACATTATGCCCCTTACATTATGGAGGCA
Source organism: Rhabdalestes septentrionalis (assembly GCA_037832545.1). NCBI lineage: Eukaryota > Metazoa > Chordata > Actinopteri > Characiformes > Alestidae > Rhabdalestes > Rhabdalestes septentrionalis. The sequence continues at coordinate 6,834 of JBBMFX010575919.1, read as the reverse complement.
ACTCAACCACAGAAATCAAGTCTTTAATCAATCAGTACCCGGTTCCTGATCTTTCAACTGATAAGCCGTATAACCACATGTAAGGGTGGGGCATCAGAATTGGGATTTTGCCAAAAATTCAAAAATGAGGTGGAAGAAAAAAAAGTTTCGCTATTTCCAGATTTTGAACTTACTTTTTTTTTTTTGGCTTTTATGATTCCTGCTACCTTTTACGCTGTGAAAGTTTCATTTCCAAATAAAAATGGTCAATACATAAATTAATGGTAAAAAAACGTGTCATGATTCTACAATGAATTATTCATTACATACATTTTACTGGACTGTATATTGTGGGTAAGAGGTATATTGTAGACCCTTTGTCTATGCGTGTGTATGTATGCGTGTGTATGCTGCAGCGTTCCCGTGCGGCGCTCCAGCGCTATCTCTTCTACTGCAACCGCTACATGAACCACATGCAGAGCCTGCGCTTCGAGCACAAGTTGTATGCGCAGGTCAAGCAGAAGATGGAGGAGATGCAGCAGCACAACATGTCATGGATCGAGGTGCAGTTCCTGAAGAAGGCCGTTGACGTTCTGTGCCAGTGCCGCTCCACACTCATGTTCACTTATGTCTTCGCCTTCTACCTCAAGAAGAACAACCAGTCAATTATCTTCGAGGTGCGTGTTCAGAGGAACTGGTTTTCAGGACCAGAATTTTCTGCTTCCAGCTGTAGTATTTTCATGCTTAAAACCAAAATGACAGATAAACGCTTATGATTTAAATAATATTTATTAATGCGAGTGTCTTTGCACAAGTCTCGATTTAGTGTTCAGAATCTAAACCGGAACTGTGGTTATACTTTGTTTACAGGTATGTTTGTACATGTTGCAGTAAAACCTGTTTCAGTTGAAGTCAGTGTTTGTCCTGAACATCATTATGACCACCATTCACACCCCAGACTCTCTTAGACCAGCTTTACTGACATTTCTTAAGTGTCTTCAGGAATAGTTCTCCATTTAAAGGGGATGCTGGCTGGTGCTTCCAAAGCTGGCTGGTTCTCTGTCCAGCTGATTCCACACTGCTTCAGTAATTTTGAGAGATGGGCATTAGGAAGACCAATTACTGATAACGTCTCATACTCTGTTTTTTTTAGAATGTTTAATTTATTTATTAATCAAGGACATTTTGGATAATTTGTGTTTGTAGCATCCCAGATGCTGTTGTGGGGTAGCTCAAAACTCTTAGTCATAAAAAACTGTCTGTTGTACAGAGTCTGGAAAATTATCATACACAGATATAGTTCTTTAAGGTGTTTTCCTCGCTCCGGCAGAACAATCAGGCCGACCTGGAGAACGCCACAGAAGTGCTGTCTGGATACCTGGAGCGAGACATCTCCCAGGATTCTTTGCAAGACATTAAACAGAAAGTTCAAGACAAGTATAGGTGAGGAGTGGTCCTTCCTATCCCTCGTCCCTCTCTCTCACTGGGTGGGTAGGGTGGCCCTCACTCTCCCCCATCGCTCAATGTAATTGTTTCTCTTTCAGATACTGTGAGAGTCGGAGGCGGGTTCTGCTCCAGCACGTTCATGAGGGCTACGAAAAGGACTTGTGGGAGTACATAGAGGACTGAGGGTTCCTCCTCCATGAACTCTGAAAGGAGAGAACTTTCCAGGAGCTCCGTGGTGCCCCCGCTCTCAGCCATCTCCACAGATCCTCTCCACATCGCCGCCTCTTTCTCCCGTCTGCTTCATTCTCCGTTCATTTTTATTGAGGATTTAAGTTAATTTTATTATTCGAATAAAAACTAGGCTATTAAATGACCACCCCCTTCCATTTGTCAGTATTGCAGTTTTGCAGCAGAGTTGATTGTGAATGCGGCAAGGAAATGTATTCCATGTTTTGTTTTGTTTTTTTGTTTTTTTGTGGGGGCTGGGGGTGTTCATTAATCTGTTCTTTTTTACATATTTTTTTTTCCTCTTTAGTTTTTTATTTTTTAAATAGATCGAATTAGTTTTTTAAGTGCAGTGGAGCATTGCTTTACTACTAGTGTGTGTCAGGAATGCTTATACGGCTTAAAGCTTTCTGGGGAAAAAAAAGGAATGGAAAAAAGGGCCTTTTGGAAAGGAGACATTTTTCAGGCTGTAAATAACGTATGTGCATGGAGCGCACTTCTCTTCGTTCTTTTCTCAAAAATATTTATTCATTGCAGATATCGGAAGATGTGTTTTAAAACCAGTGTTTCCGATGATCATCTCGGCTTTGTGTACATAGTGTTTATTTTATTTGTTTGGAAATTTTTGGTTGAAAAATTAGATGCTAAATGATAAAAAAAAAATGCCCAAAAGAGGCGGCAGAAAGTTGTCTCTTAAAGAAATGGGCGGTTAAATTGTACACTTTAAAGCTCAGAAAACACTCCGGGATCTGTCCTAAAGGCCGAACTAAGAGATGACTCGAGCTGCCTGTCATTTGTTTCACTCCCTGACCTGTACGTTTGTTAATTAACACCCTCCTTCTTCCCCCAAATCCCACCCTTCCTTAAACAGCTGGGTTACGCACTACTGGTTGTTTGATGAAAGCAAACATGAGTGATATTCACTCCAGTTCAGAAGACAGCGCACGATTCTTGAGCTTTTACCCTTTTTTGTTTGTTTTTGAAGAAGCACTTGCACCTTTGGAGCATTCGCGGAGATGGATGGAATGTTAAAAGCTGTTCTGATGCTTACCAAACTCTTTGAGTTGAAGGAGAACTTCAGCATTGATCACCACAGCCTTGACTTGGATAAGAGCTTGCTGTTGACATGGAAGCCTATCTACAGAACCTTCGGCATTGGTTTCGGTTAGAGGTGTGTTTTGAGGTTTCGTTGAGGGAGATGGTGGTTGTTAATATTCTAGAGCTTGGACAGATGGACATTTAGGCTGGAGAAATCTAGAAGTTGTATAAGCCATGCCAGGCTGCTTCCCATGGGCCTTGTCAGTCAGTCTAGTATGAAGCTGAGCTAACAACACTAACGTTAAGGAAGGCCTTGTTTGGTAGGTGGGACTAAACCTGCTTTTTAGTGCACATTTTATAGTCATATTTCATTTGGCGTTTCAGAAACGTCCATTTTGGATGTGCGTTCATTTAAAACTCCCTATTTTTTGAATGGTGTAAGTTTACCCAACCCATGCATCAGACACGTGCTGGTCATTGGACAGTGTTTGCCATCTCAACACTCACGGCTTTCTTATTTTATATCAGAAATGTGTTGCCTGGAGTGTATGTAGTCATGTGCGTTGTCTTTTAAAATCCTCTTTGCGAGAATCCTGAAGGATCCAATGTTGGCTCTGCTGGGAGATTTCTTCACCAAAGTGTGAATATAGAACAAAATAAAACAATTAGAAAAAACAAAGACTACTGCCTCTGACCAGAGAAGTGTTCATCTTCAGTGGCTTTCATGTGTAATAACCATTCTTACAGACAAAAATGTCCTATTTAAATAAATCACATTCAAAAGTATTGAGTTTATTCTATTTTTCCTGATTAATCTGATTTTGGTGTATGATGTCTTTTCTACTTCACTGGCCCTCATGCGTCTACAGTAGAATGTAATTTTAAAATTGGTTCATTTTTTAAATGTATAGATTAGTGCATGTCATGAGCCCCCTCATTTCTAAATATTTTCTTTTTAATCACCTTGTTGGAGAAGAAATACTATTTTATTCCTGTCAAACAATTTTTAGCATAACGAGTAGATGAAATGGGAACAAATGTTCTACTGTGACAGGCTGCAAGTGTGTAAAGGTACAAGGAGCCTAGATAAAGGACTTCAACCACTCAGCATTCAGCACCACCAGTATACTGATCACTGCCTGATCATCTGGAATAATCTGCACTGGTTTAGATTCACTTCTGTTAGATGCACATTGTTCTGGTGGATGATTCACACAAACATGCTGTGTAGCTTAACAAAAACCATTACTCTGAATCCAGTCAGGTTCAGGGACTGGACTGAATACAAGTGTTTTTGAAAGTCCTTCAGGAAACCTGGAGCATAAGAAGTAGAATATGAAGAAAGTCTATTTGCTGTATTGATAGCTTTCTCAATTTTTTCATACTGACCCTGTATATGAATCGATTGTGTTATGAATGATACAGATTATACTGATATTATTCTTTATGGCAAATATTTGGACTGCAGACGCTAGTTCACGTTTCCATCAGTCTTTGGGATTTCTGGTGTGTGGCCAGTGAAACTGGTCTAATGGCAAAGAGACATTTCAACTCACATGATCCCTCTACGAATGGAAGGATGAAGAGACGTGGGGGGAGTGGGAAGACTGCCCTACCTACTCTGAGAGAGAGAGAAGACAGTTTTATAATGAGTTAAGAGGGAGAGGGAGGACCACCCTTACCCACCCAGAGAGAGGACAGTTAAATTTATTGATGGGGAGAAGGAGGACCACTTTATCCACCCAGAGAGAGAGAGGACAATTATACTGAGTGATAGGGAGAGGGAGGATCACACTATTGTGTTGGTACTGGATGCATTGGTGATTAACTGTTTTCTCCTCCAGGAGGCTAAAGAAAAGATGACGGCTGAGATGAAAGTGGAGCACAGGAATGGTGAGCCTTTGCTGTTGGTTTCACTGGGAATCATGTTACTGTTCAGGAACGAACTTCATAACATATTTATGCTGGATGTCTGTAAGTGATGGACGCTGTGAGGAGATCCTACCTGTTCCTGTACAACCTGCTCCAGTTCCTGGGCTTCACTTGGACCTTCAGTAGCCTCACTGCCAATATGATACTGCAGGGACAAGGTGAGGCTAGTAATAATAATAATAATAGTAATAATAATAATAACATGGCCAGTGAGTGGAAGCAAAAGGTATTTCTGATCATGTGAATGTAATAATATGAATAATAATAAGAGAAGAAGAATGCTGAAGAATCACCATAATAATAACAAGAACATATATGATATTAATCATAAAAGTAAAATAGTATATTTGATTTGTTGTCCTGTATGTGTATATTATCTAAAACTCTAATGACAAATACAATAAACAAAAGGTAAATCATTGTAACAAAAAAGAGCATTAAAATTAGATTAATGTGTGAAATATTAACTAGAGCATTTTTCCTCATAATAAATCTTTTATTTGTCCCAGAAAATACATGAACATTTTCCTCATCCCTTAGAATGAAAGTGCCCCAGACTGTGTAAGTGGATGTACGTAACATCACAAACATGTTGATTTAACTTTTTTAATGTTGATAATTGGACTGTAAAAAAATATATATATATGCTGCCTGCAACATCCTCTAGAATGACCGGTTTGGCAATGGGTCCGTAATGGTGTGGGGTGGCATTTCTTTGTGGGGACACACAGCCCTCCATGTGCACACCAGAGCCTGAGGTACCGAGATGAGATCCTCAGACCCCTTGTGAGACCATATGCTGGTGCGGTTGGCCATGGGTTCGTATTGCAAGAGTGTGGCTAGAGTGTGTCAGCAGATCCTGCAAGACGAAGGCACTGGACTGTCCCGCCTGTTCCCCAGATCTGAATCCAATTGAGCACATCTCGGACATCATGCCTTGCTCCATCCAGTGCCACTTTGCTCCGGAAGTTGGCGGATGCTTTAGTCTAGGTCTGGGAGGAGATCCCTCAGGAGACCATCCGCCACCTATTTAGGAGCATGTCCAGGCATTGTAGGAGGTCATACAGGTAGGTGGAGGCCACTCACACCTCATTTTGACTTGTTTTAAAGACATTTCATAAAAGTTGGATCAGCCTGTATGCGCAGGTTCTTTATACAGTATGTTTGGCATATCACAGTGCATTTGAATGTGGTTTTAAATATGATTTGAGATAGCTCTCCATGCGACTCTTTTATTTAATTTTTTGGGTTTCATTTAGTGCCCAGCAAGTCCTGTGTGTGCAACACAAAAGAGAGTTCCACGACTGATGGAGGATGAAAGGTCTGAGCTGAACGTGTGTGTTTATTCCACAGGTATCTGCTCCATGTGCTGGCAATTGCGGGGAAAGAGGGCAGAACGCTGGTTTGGCTCTGGCAGGCCGTGTGGATCCTGCTGTATAAGGTGAGTGGAATAAAACTGCTGAGATGTTTGTATACATATACATATATTAATACCAGGAAACGATTAAAATTTTTAATCATTTCTGTGATCATGATTAATCTCATAGTTATACATTGTGCATTGCGCAACTTCATTTTTGAAGTTATATGAATAAGTTTCAATAACATTTGGTTTGCAAACAATTTAAACAAATAAGGAGCTTTTTAACAGCAGCATTTGCTTTAACACAGTTACACAGCTGCACTGCCTTGCAAAGCTCAAAGACCTTAACTTACCAGAGTGTGAAACGGAGAAAAATTACTTTAAAGTTTTTTTTGTTGTCCAGTCAATTGTATGATAGGTAGGAAACTGAAAATGTACAAAGTAGTTGTCATAATTAATGCATTTATCTTCATTAAAAAAAAAAAAAAAGCTCAAACTTGACGTTTGACACGTATTCAGAAGTTACTGTATTTGTGACGACCACCTCGGTCTCGGCTCGTTGATTACGTTCCCCATCCCCAGAATATTAGCTTTTCCTTCGTTTCTTTTCTTTTCCCCCCGTTTTGCTTTACTTCCCTATACTTTTGTCCACCCTACCTAGTGTTCCTCGTTCCCTTCCTAGTGTGTCTGTTTCATTTGTATCGCGTCCCTCTAATTCCTCTCACCTGTTCCCCATTCCCAATCAGCTCACCTCCCCTATTTATACTCCAGCCAATCCTGAACTCATTGTCTTGGTATTTGCTCACTCTTCATGTCTGTTGTTCTGCGTTCTGCTTTAACCTTGTATTTTG
>JBBMFX010575910.1:0-14416 GCA_037832545.1 Rhabdalestes septentrionalis | reverse complement strand
CTCACTATCACACATTTAGACTGATTTATGAACAATGTTTGAGAGAAATGGTAATATTGTGTATCTGGAATGAATTTGAGATCTTTTTGGATTTTTAGAATTTTTCGATATATATATACAACGGGCTGTCAGGCTGGTTGTAGACCCACTATTGCTCCCTGTGAGCTTCTAAATGTGTTCCTTTACTCTGGGTGGGACTCATTCAGGCCTTGATGTTCTGGACCAAGTGTAATCTATGGTATGGTAATCTATGGTATGTTATACATACCATGTATTAAATTTTTTTGTAAAACTAAGTGTAAACATTTAGAACAAAAATACAATATCCTGTTTAAAAGCTGAAATAGGGAAAGAGATTTATTTAAATTGGGTTACATTTTTAGTTGGACTGATTATTGGGCACTGGACCCCCACACTTTTCCCCTCCCAAACTACAGCCGAGATGTAGCCCCCTCCCCTGGACTACAACCCACACATAGAGTGCCAATCATGGTGCTTTTCAGAATCCTTCGTTTTGTCCCCAGATATTAGAATGCTGCGTACAACCACCCCGGACAGGCGTAAAGCCCTGCAACCCAACATTCAAATGCTTCCGCCATCCATGGTTTGATTGAAGGGTCAAAAAAAGAATCCATTCTCAGAGCTTGCATGTGACCCCATTAAAAGCAGGAGCCTGATTAATTTTTTTCCCTCCCAGTCTCAGTCGTGCCTTTTCACCAGCAAGACAAACTGACACAGACATCCAGCCTTCAGCTCTCAGCTCTGATCTATAACCTGCACGGTCAGGAACGCGCAGACGCTGCACACATCCTATTCAAACATTACCCTGATTGATGGACGGACGTGTCAGAGGAAAAACTAACAGGAAAAAGGCCAACATGCTGAGAAAGGCAATGAATGTCTGATAGGCAGGTAAACAGATCGACATCTATAAATAGATAGGTGCTGACATATTCATATATTCACAAAGCATGTACTGTGCTACCTGGGAAACCTGCCAGCTTTTCAACATAATTGTCTTTGTTGGGTAATAAACTAAAATGACAAAGTAAGTGGATGGGACATAAAGGGGAACAGTATGCTTACTCTTAAAAATAAAGGCATCATTGGTTCTTTGAAGCAATGGCATTGAAGAGCTACTTTCAGTTCCTTAAATAACCTTTCTTCCTAAATATTCTCCAAAGTCCTATTTTACACTCTGAAAATAGATATGTACTTTACAGTTCTTGGCTTGGTTGTATGGTTCTCTAAGGGAAATACACTTGTACAGAATCTTTACCTTATGTGGGGGTTTCTATATTCACAATGGTTCTCAAAGATATTCGCATTTTGCAAAATGTTTCCTTCTTTTGAAAGGTAAGTTTATAAACAAACAGGGCTTCTTCTGTGCCATTACACAAAACTAAAAAAAGGTTCACAAAAATTTTATGACCAATTTGACTGGCTTCCACATCAAATTGGTCATGAAAGAAAAAACAACTAGAACCTTTATTGTTTTAAATGTGGGGCTTCTTTAGGAATCAATGTTGGTTCTTCTATGGCATCATTGCAAAGAATTCCTGATTGCTCTAGTTTTATACTGACTGTGGTTTTTCCTTTCACCATGTCCTTCCCGGACATGAATTTCCCCTGTAACACGTGTGTATTTACGTTTTTTTAATGAATAACTGGGAGAGGAGTTCGACTCAGGACCACAAATCTTAGACTACAGGGAGCTGTACAGATGAGGGGTGGAAGTGGGCGGAAGGTCAGACTGGAGGAAGCAAAATCTCATTTTATAAAAAGGGTACTTTTGGCATCAATGCCATAAATTATCCTAGACTCAGCTGGGAGCCAATCTCAGTGCAAGTTTTCTTCTAATGAAGACACCCACCTAGGCTTCCGCATTGACTTGAGAAGAGTGAAGCTTCTGAATCAATACAGAAACCCAATATTCGCAATTAGGAGCCTCGGATTCAGTTTTTAAAGATCTGAACTCGACAATGCAGTCATTTCAGATGAGGATGAGGAATAATGAAGAAACTCCTGGCTGTTTTGACATCGGATAGATTCAAGTTTGAAATTTCAACCATCGACCAAGTATTCAAGGCACACTCAAATATAGGTGGCATAGAAGAATTATGTTTGATTTTCCATGTTTGAAGAGTCTGATATGGAGAACCTTTGAAAATAACTTTTGCATAATGTAAAGGTTCTATGCCAGTTTAGAGGATCTTACATGGAGTTTCTTTCAATTTTAAAAAGGCTTTTCAGTCTCATATATCTTATTTAAAAAATGGCAGAATGTTAACAAATAAAGAAAAAATTACAGCATATTCATTCTTTCTTAGTTTTGCTTATCATTAACTATCATCATATTGGTCAAATTGTTTTGTTAAAGTACACATCTATTCTACAAGTAACAAATGCTTAAACATTGATTTTTTACAGTCTTTTTTCTGCAAATTCTAGAATGCATTTCCTATTTATTCACTAAACATATAGGAAAAATATTTAACTTTCTAATATCTTACATTTCATGTATTATTAATATTCTATTAATAAAGTACATGTTCCAAAACAAAAGAGAGATACTTTCATTATATTGCACTTTGTATCATATTTAGAAACGAGTCTGATGTTTTATGTTATGTCAGTTATGACAATGAACAAAATTAATATTTAATCTTGCTAAACCAGCTAAAAACCCGTTTACTCAAATCCTACAGTGACGCTGCAGTAGTCTCTAGAGGGAGTTTTCACAGTTTAGGTAATGTCAATAAAAAGAAAAAAAAACTTTTAGCTGTGTATTCCTGGATATATGTTTTAATGATTATTTTCAATATGTTACATTTGATCAATGAACAGCAATTGTGCATTAGACTGTGCTTAAATGTGTTTTTTTTTTCACTTATAAACTTAAACAGCAATTCGCTGACCTGAACGAGTTGATTTATGAATTATGAATGGAAGCATGAGCGACTGAACGCAGTTTGCTCTTTTCAGAGAACCGATTCTTGAGGCACAGCCCCCAAATAAGAGCCGGTTCTTTAGGCTCCAAAATGGCTCTTAGTTTATTATCATCTGTATATTTTAGCCTAACTTGGCAAATATAAATGCTTTGTGTGTTGATAAAAAGTGAAGAGTGTCTCTCACCCGATGGGAGTCGGCTCTTCTGATTCATTACAATAAATCAGTTCCCTTGCACCTCATTTTTCTATTTTCACCATAACATGCATTGTTTAAGATCAATTCTCAAACTCAAAAATGGTTTTTAATGCAACTTATGTCTCTGATTGTTTAGTTGTATGACAGATAGAAGGAGAACACTGAAGAAGGTTCAGATAGAAGGACATTGTATTGAAAATAAAATAAAAAATAAAATGAATGTCAACTAGTTCATTTTTGAGCTGTGAACTTCTTTAAATTTGTTTACAAATGAACTATGAATGTGAACTAGTTCATTTTTATTTGAATTAATTGTTTTTTGAAATAGTTATTTTTCAATATGATTTGGCACATAGCTTGGAACCTAAATTCTGACTGGCAATGATCAAATGGCCATTCTGAGCTCTATGTGCAAGCCAAGCAATCGATAGCCATTGTCATAAAGGTTTGTGGTGTCACAAACTAAGCTGGCTGTCATCAACTTAGGATCTTCTTATTTGTCTCAGTTAACAATGGATAGATTTAGAGTGCTGGGCTAGGGGGTGGGAAATTGCATGCAACAACATATCAGTCTAACACGATTACAGGCCTGACAAGTTGGGTGTGTGGAGGGCTAATATCTAATTAATATCAGTAAATTGGCAAGAAACCAAGCAGCCTGCAGAGGGGGCGGTGAATTATCTTCTTCCTCATTGACAGATGCCATAAACTGCTGGGAAATATGACTTGACTGTGTATGCTAGTCATGTGAGAGCGGCCCTCACGCATGAGGAAAGATCACCATTTGGTCCATTATAAAGTTACAAAACAAGATGGAGGAGTTTCCACATACATCCATCACAACTGAAACTAATGGTGTAATGCAGGTAGGTCACTGCTAACGTACTGTTTCCAGGCAACAGGAATGCACAGCAGGAGTGAGAGATCCAGCGGTGGACGCATTTCCTGATGTCCATCAACCGGAGAAAACTCTGTTCTAAGCCACAAATGTTATAAACAAAAGCCAATGCAAGCAAACGAAAGAATAATACTGCAGAACAGTACAACAAGTCGTTTATTATGCAAAGCAGGCAAATTACACTTGAAATGTGAAGTTCCAGCATGGAAAAATGAAATTGTATTGACCACAATGCACATCTCCTAGAATGCATTTGCAAACAGAGGCCTGAAATTTGTGCACGTTCTATATTCATTTAAAAATGAACACGAAATCAATGGCTATTTAAACCAATTATTTTCTGAGGCACTGTGTACCTACATGGTTTTAAGATAGCATCTTCCATTTGGTCCATGTTTGTGTGGATCCCATCACCAGATTAACTATGTTATTAAGCCATATCTGCTTTGGTGACTGGTTTGATTACCCCACTCTTGGCCTTATCTGACCAAAAGAAATTGGTCTCTTAAGGTGTTTTGCGCAACCATGCATAAATATGAAATTAGATTGCCTGTTGGAAAAACAAATGAATAATTCACATTTGCCAGAGCCTCATTTCTGCAAAAAAAAAATGTTTTGTTCAAAAGGAAGTGTCAAATTCCATTCATCCATCCATTTTCTACCTCATTGTCCCACACTTGGGGTACAGCCTATCCCAGCTGCAGTGGGCGAAGGCGGGGTACACCCTGGACAGTCGCCAGCCCATTGCAGGGCCACATATAGGATCGTAAGATACTGTTGGCAATTACAACTTTGAAACATACACAGTAAGATGCAATAACCTTTTTGCAGCATTTTTTTTTTTGATCATTCTTTCTTATAAATGAATGGTCCAAACTTCAATTCACCAAGAGAATTAGGGCCCCTCTGATGGACAATGTCCAAACCCATCATAAATTGTAGCCAATGACCATTCATTTAACACAAAAAATTTTCCCAGTAACTCTTGGTTTGTCCTGTATAACGACTTACAGAACTTACAGAACTGCTTTAATTCAGTGATGATGGACTTTCTTGCATGAACTCAAGCTTCAGATCCTGCCACAATATTTCTATAATCTTATTATTATTTATTAAGGTCTAGAATTTGACTCTGAAATTCAAGAACATCTACCCATTCTTTGGCAGGTTAAATGACGTGTATAGGCTTTGTTGTCTTGCTGCAAAACTCACTATTGAGCTCCAACTCTCACAAAGAAGCCCCTAGACTCTCTTTGGAATTGCCTGACACCGTCCAGAGTTCATAGTAGGAAATGTCTTGTCTAAGTCATAAAGTTTTGATTTTACCGAATCAATTCACATAGCATGTGTTTCAGTAATCTTCTGGATCATGCAGATGGTTTTAGGAAACTATAAACAGGCAGAAAAGTTCTTACTGGAGAGTAATGAACCTCTCCCTGCTGTAAGTCCTCATAGGCTGTTCTTGTTCCATGTTGCTTTTATGGGGAGCTCATGAACACTGACATTACTCTATAAAAGGATATTATACTGAGATTCTTCATGATCCTCCACAACGTTCTATACCTTGGTTTTATGTTGCAAGACCTCTCCGGGGAGGATGAGCTTGACAGTGTGTAGGTATGATGCCAAATTTTTCAAACAAACCTAGAAATGTCAGAGAGACATTGGATGGATACACAATGGATAGACACTGGTTCAGTAATGAGGAACAGTACAGAACTAAACTTAGAAAAATAACAAGGAGTCTTAAAGAGGTAGCAAACAAACAATAGAGTTCAAAACATGGGCAGGAAACAGACAGTTCCTGGACTGGACCGGCAAAGACAAACACACTGACAGGGGCATATATATACTGGATCAGAATAGGGCACACTCGGGAAGGGGTGGTGACATGGACAAGACAGGTGAAAACATTGATCAGAGGGACTGAGGTGGGGCTGAGAACCAAAACAAAAGGCCACATGGTACAGAGCAAAACAGACTGAAATGGACAATACAGGGCAGAGTGTGACACTAACAAGTGCGGGGGTGGTTAAATTGGGTTTTATATTGTTATGATCACATTTTAAAAAGTCTGAGAGTTCGAAAGGTCTTGCAAACTTTCTATTGTAAGGATAGTCACAACCCCTGTAAACAAATGTGAGTGTAAACAAAAGTGCGAGTGAAAAAGCACCTTCAAGATGTCCCTCAAACTGTCGAGCCAAATGTGCAGTCAGGTCAGGGACAATTGCTGCGTCGCTGTTATTATTCCGTCATCACTTCGTCGGGACTGACAGTGTGTTTGCCTACGCTGTCATGCCACAAGCCATCTCTTCCTGAACATGTCTGTACCCCGATAGGCCTCTTCATGAATAAAAGATGTAGAGGACAAAGCTGAGCAGAGAAGCTAACCATGCAGAACATTAAAGTGAGTGGAAGACACTGAGATAGAACTTCGATTCATTTGCGTATAAATCTTATAATGTACACACGAAGGAAGAAAAAGACGTTTTTATTATTATTATTCTTATTAGATGAAACACGGCCAAGAAATGTAGCTGTCAGTTGTGATGCACGAGTAGATTATGGATGATGTCTATAACTACAAACTACAGCACTCTTGAATAAATAGAAGGACTGCATGAGACTTAGGAGCTAAAGTGCAGTTCTGAGTTGGTTTGTGAGAATCAAAAGACAAAAAAAATAATCTTATATACATGCCATCAAACATGGGCACCAGACCCATTATAACATATAGCATAACATACTCCACTTTTCAAAATCACCCCCCCCCCCCATCCGCACCACCCACAAACACACACACTCTTTGTTTCCCGCATTTTTTCCGCCTCCAAAACCCCATGCCCCACCCCTGACAACTGCCTCAACTTTGCTCACCCACACCAACCCCAGACACATTAGCAACCTGCTCTTTCTCTGCTGTCAGAGCCTCAGAGGGTCAAAATGAATCAACATTTCACAGGTATGAAAAAAGAAAAAATCAGGTGGTGCTGCAGAGGCAAATGCTGATAGGACTAAAAAAAATAAATTTAAATAGGGAATATCACAACGAATATGACGATGGCAACATACAAAGTCACATACAGAATTACCCAATGCAAGATACTAATGGTGTCATACAGAATATTGTTTAGGGTTTGGATAAAGTTACATCTAAATAAAGTTACATATAGCCTTTTTTGTCATTGTTTTGTTGAGGTGCGGCATGAAAATATAGCACCACTATATTATACCAACAGTGGAGCCGCCTGCTCCTGACAGCTCAAGGGTGTCCTGAGCTGATGAGCCCCTAAAAAAGCATGAAGTGTCCATGATGTCTACTAATAAAAACAAAGCCTCCAGCACGCCTTTGGACCCAGAAAACAATTTCATTATCCACGTCATAAGCACTCTGCTTTGTGCTATAATAGCGTTCATGTAGCTGTGAGTTGTGGGAACTTTGTGCCTCCCCATTGAGATTCTTATCGAGGGGTGAACGCTGGAATTAGCTGTACACTGAATTGAGATGTTTGTTGATTTATTTTATTAATTTTTAATTCCAGCTCTCTTCTCCCAGTCTGTTTGATCTTTTTGATGTGTGGAGTCTGCTATCACTTTATCTCATTGATTTGTCCCTCTGTTATCAAGGAGCCGATTTGCTTGCCGCACACTTGGAAAGGAGGAAGTGGGTGGGTGGAGGACGGGAGTCAAGTTCTCCATTTTTTGTTCTTGGTAATTAGCCATATAAATCTTGCACCAGACTGCTTCACTGTTTCCCATTCGTTAGCATGCAGGTGATGACTGACAAAGGGAAAAAATGATGGGACTGGACAAGAATCAGTTCATAAAAAATTATACTTCTAATTCAGTTTACCTTGCTCAGAGTTAAGTATGAGTTAATGTTAATAACTAAGGATGTTAATAACACACTGTCTTTAGTGTGTGTTATCTGATTGCACCTTGGTAGAAAACTTCATCTCTGGTGGAATATTAGCCTTCTAAATTTTTTCTTGTGGAATACAAAACACAAATGTAAGAGCATCTGCCAAATGCAGAAAATGATAATGTAATTATAAGTACTGTTTTCAGCACGGGTTGGCACTGAGATCACGGCTCTGAAAACAAAAACATTTTTCAGAATGGGTAGGGTCACATTACTATAGTTCTATAACTGTTCTCAAAGCTGGTTCCACAATCATCACATAATAAATCCAAAGTATCAGGGCATTTTTCTAAATCAGGGGCCACAGATGTGCCAAATTTTATGCAGAGGGGCCATGCACAATTATTCTGACCTGTTGTAATTGGCTTGCTGTGCCTAGAGGCTTTCTGACCTGTTGAAAAGTGGCATCTTGAACCTCATTGCCTTTTACTCTTGCGCTTTCTCTCTCTGTTGCACACTTTCTGCTCTCACAATGGTCTGAATTATTTGTACTTACTGGCAGATAGAGTGTCTTTTTGACTAAAACACACTGAATATCCATCTGTCCCTTTCTTTGTATAATTTCTAACTCTGCCAAACATTATATTACACATCCTTAACACAAAGTTTTATTTACATTAGTTGTATGCTGAGTCTCATCATAATTTTATGGTACTAGATGAGATATTTCCAAGAATTAATAGTTCCGAGAATTAATTCCATTTATTTGAAAATGATTGTGGCTTGGCTTTCAGAATCAAGAAATTCCTTTTAAATCCTGAGCTCATTAAGAGTAAGAACAATTGAGTAATTAACTAGTTAGTGATGTAGTAGCGTGGTACTACCTAATAATCTACAAACATATGTTCAGTGACCACGAGCAAGTAAACACACACGAACACTAAAAGGGCAGAACTGAAACTTATCTTGAAGCTTCGTGGCTGATGAAGAAATGAAGCACCACTGTTCAACTATTCCAATAATCTCATGCCACGTTACAAGCCGTTTCTATTACTTTTACACCCGTTTTTCCCGGAATACGACATTGTATATGTAACCCTCTAACATTTCAGTTATTTGAACATGTCTAAATGTTATTTCATATAAGGTTTGCATCCCACTTTAATTGTGTTGATGTGCAGTATGCAGTTTAATTGTATGATTTTGGTTTCAAAAGGGATAACATTTGGTATTTTTATGGCTACATATGAGAAGGAAAAGTGGTACAGAGGCAGCTTTTTGCACCACATATACTTTACACTGCCAAATGAGATCTGCCAGATTCATATGCCTTGGCACCAGATTGTAAAACAGTGGGGCTTTTCTACTAGATTAGCCTGACTGTAGTTTTATACTAACTGTTCTGATAACAGGACATCAAGACATTATATGAAATCATCCATGGTTCCAGGGCAAGTGGCTAAAAAAGAGGCCACATAAGTGTAACAACCTTGCCCCATTATATCTCAAAACGTTTTGTCACCCCCTGTGTCCAGACACTGGGCCCTGACCTCACCGGATGCCCAGACACCAGGTTTCACCTCACTGGGCCCACGTCACTTAATGCTCAGTCTCTTGGTCCCCCTTTATCTGCTGCCCAGTTTTGTGTCCAGTCCAAAGTCCAGTCCACTGATCCACTGTTACAAATTCTGTCCAGTCCACTGTTCTGTCTTCCGTCATGTCTGCAGTCCAGTGTGCTCTGTTCCATCTGCTTTGTTCCCAATCCTGCCCTGTGTCCAGTCTATGGTCCCACTACACACCATAGCCTCTGTTTTCTTCCTCTCCTCCCCTGATGAAACCTGTCTAGGCCCAGCCCTGGTCCTATCTCCAGTCCAGTCTCTCCATTGGTGTTTTGTTGCCCTCAGTCTAGTCACTCTGGGGTTTTTTCAGTCCATCTCTCCCCATCTTCATCTGTATCAACATGGTTCTATGTTTGCTCTCTTGTTTATGTGCCTGCTCCCATTCTTTTGTTTTCATGCATTTCTGTTTGTGTCCGTTCAATAAAGTCCATGTTTTGTGATTATGTCCCCTTCTCATCTTCCCCTACACCCAGCATGTGACACAAAGAGTAACATCTGGTATTTTTATGACTGCATGTGAGGAGAACAAGTGATACAGAGGAGTCTGGACATATTTTTGCACCACAGCCTATTTCTGTACTGCCAAATGAGATCTACCAGATTCATATCTCGGCTCGAGCTGCTTTTGTGCTAGAAGGGCACCAAGATATACCAACAATATTAGCTCTGTCAGACGATTCAAGAAGGCTAACCGATTGATGGATAGGTGGATAAAAGGATGTAATCTAGTCTCTGGTTTGACTGGTGAGAAGGTAGCATGATAGAGGATGGAAATGATGCTCTGAGTCCATGGGCATTAAGGCAAAGAAAAAAAAGGAAAAATGGTCAAGAGTGATTGATCACTGTGCATTGTAGAGAGGAGTTAATCGAATCTACGTTGCAGTGCTGACAGAGTTCCATTACTCACCTGTGCCACTCTATCCCACTAACCTCCATTACTGCCATGCTCATCACTTCAGGGAAGGATGGCTCATGCCCCCTAAGATTGCCCATTTGGCACCACAAGGCAGAAAGTCAATAGCAAGGCATGTAGGCATGTAGCAAGGAGCTGGACCTCTGACTGGCTCCTCTTGTTTTTCCTCACTTTGGTGGTCGACCTGATATAGTGCCTTTAAATCCAGTTAGAGCAATAGAAACATTTAAATGAATGAATAGATCCAAACAAAAGTGAAAGAGGTTGAATAATTCTTGAATGAAAGTTAGCAATACAGACTTTACTCATGTGGCATACCAGTGCAGTGCACCATATGGAAGTACACTGCTTCAAAAACAGGCTTAACAACATTTGGGCTACAACCATTTCTCTATGAATTAACAGAGGCTGTTGAACTAAAAAAAAACAGTGAGATTTGCTTTGCTTTCACAAATGAGTCTTTGTTGTATTTGACATCTATATTATCCGACAATGAGCTGCATTGAATTAAGTGCACAAACAACATTAATTAACACAGATTCTTCTACGGGCTAATTACCTGTCCAGGGTGTTTATTCTGCAAGATTTGCAAAGTGAGATAACAACCCAAACAAGTCTCTCCTCCAATGCTCCCAGTAACAATTTCATGATAATTTATACCACACATGTTAGCCAGATAAAGCAAGCAAATATTCCCTCTGTTTAGATTAACTTCAATATTAGTTTTGGTAGCTAAATATGATTAGACTCTCACAGGCTGTTGCCATTCTCCTTTATTTCTAAAGCTGTTTTTGTGCTCATATGGTGGGTTTTATCCTCCACTCTCTTCCTCCTGACAGACCTGGTGACAGTAGAGAGATGCTGTAGTCTATTTGTAAAAAATGCTTGAAAACAAAAACAGTTTTGGATCTGTATCATTTAATGCACATAGAGATATGAAAAACATATGGAAGCTTTTTTTAGACGCTTAGATGTGTGGGGGTTTTGGTTTCAAGCAATTGAAATATTGTCACTTTACCTGATTTATATGCACTTTATGGTACAGTTGTCTTGCTTAGATTGACATTTGAATCAGCGACTTGTGCATCCATGGGCATTGGCGCCATTCATTCTTAGGGGGGTGTCCCCCACTCACATTTCATAATTATTCGTTTGGTTCAACTCAGTGAGGTTGAATCTTTCGAGATCCAGAGGAGTCTTTGCATGCATGCAGCAACCAACCGAAACACCCACCCAAAACCCCGCCCCCAAAACCCCACCCCATGCCCAAACCCGGTCCCCACGTGTCCCCCTCACGTTACAAATGCTTCCGACATCCCTGTGTGCATCTGAAGTCATATACTTTCAAATACACATAGAAATTTTCTTCGATAAACTTTGATAGCCAGATGGACTTTTGTGTGATGTTTTTTTTTCAAACAGTGTGCCATATTTCCTCATACATCTAACACTTCAAATGTTGAGATGAGGGGTTTCAAGCATTCAAAGCTGCATCAATGTGTGAAATATTGAGGGTTTGCTTTCAAAACAACTCAAGAAAAATCTGGTTCCTCATGGATGGTACTTTGGCATCCCATACCTGGTTATGCAATGGTAAAAGCAAAATATTACTTTTCTAGAGTTTTAATATATTTCTTTAAATTATAACATGATCTGTTAAACTAAAAACACAAATATGTCATCTACTTAAAGTTTAGAATCCAATTTTTCAATTCAACTGCTTGGTTTAATGAAATGAGGAATCAGAAACATGCTTTGTCATTGCTGGAATAGCTGTGAAATCCAAGCGTTAACTGTTACTATATAAAGAAACTCATGCACACAGTCAGTTCATCCATCTGCTGCTTCCTCTCTATTCCAACCCCTCTGCAGAAGTCACATTCTATCTTTTCCCCTTCTGATCACTAGGTCAGCGGAATGGAAGTGCAGTGTGACTTCGACACAGTGTCTTTGGATGTATAATTGTGTTTAATTAGTGACGGAGAACAAATATAAGCCTTGTGCCCTCACGCTGGGCAAAGCGATTAACCACGGGCAAACATGGGCCTGCCAGTCAGGCTGTTCTCTGACTTCACCACTAATGAGCATTTCATTGTTGAGCAAAAACAATGAAATCTCCCATCTCCAAAAAAAAAAAAAAGCAAATAGATGAATAATCATAGATAATGAAGACTTTCATACTTGTTTTCCCTGGTCACAGAGAATGCTCTCTGGGTTCAGGGAATAAATGAATCATCACCCTAACTCAGGTTAGAAGCTTCACACTGATAAACTACTCTGTTAACACTTTAATGCCAACGCACCTATTCCCAGTCATTTAACCTCATTTCTCACCTTTAATAATGATATTATTCAGTACTGCTAAAGCACATTTTTTGATTTGACCTGTAAATAACACGATCAGACAAAAATGAAAATGTCAAGATTTTTTATCTTATTTGTGCCAATAACTAGAATTTTGAGGAAGCAAGCACATAAATAGTAATATATTTCAGATTTCAATTGAAAAATCAGAAACAAACAAAAAATAAGCATTTACATAGTGTTGTGAATTGTTTTGAATGTGCTTGCATCCAAAAATTAGGGCACAATGCAACTTCTTTTATTTCAGAGTCAAAATAATAGAGGTCTCACACACAATCAATGTGATGTGGATATGAAAACCAGCATTGGGCCACATTTAACCATTTGAATGGGGACAACAATGTAAATAAAATAAACAGATCCCCTGCAAGGTACAAGGTATTAAATGTATGGATTTTGTGTTTATCTCATAGCAATATATCCAAGAGTGCTAATTTTTTTAGCTTGAAGAAACCAGGACTGTAACATAACTACAGACATTAAGAAAATCATAAAAAATCAAAATAAAATGTAAAATAAATGGAAAGAAGGGTTTCCTTGTAACTAATGGAAACATATTGTAAAGGAGTTGAGATGGTAGCACTCTCCCAGCATGCACTGCTCCCTCCCCTAACTGTTAAATGTGTTATTTTTGGAGTTATTGTGTGTAGTTTGAGGTTAAGGGGTAATAGGTGTATATGAGTGTTTTGGGAATGCTTATGTGTGTTTTGGGTTGTTTTGCTGTGTTTAGAGTAGAGGTACACAGACCTACCTTGTGTGTGAAACACGGAGGCTCTGTGTTCCTGGGTTGGGTTTGTCTGTTTTGTTATTGATGGTGACACGTGTCTAAGTTAATCTTTAACATGCTCCTGCTATTGAGCTCTAATAAAGGCTGTGAAGTTCCGCTCCTTTTGGAGTGCACCTGTTCTTGCGTGTGTTCCTTGCCTCCCTTAACAATCTCGGCTCGAAATCGTTACAATTTACTATATGTTAGTATGCTCAGGTCAAGTAGGTTTATTGTAGAGGTCAACTAATATTTAATTTTACAGATACCGATAGCTAGGTTGGTACGTACTTGCCGATAACCGATTAATGAACCGATAGATTTTAAAATGGATCCTCGATAAAAAGGAAATAAACAAATAAAAACACAACACTCCATGTAAAATAGTACCGAACTTTATTACAAAAAACAAACAAAAAAAGTAGTAAATCATGAAAATGTGCTATATGAAATAAATACGAATATATAAATAAACAAAAGCACATATAACAACACATTAACGCTAATTCTAACCCAAATCTTTTGAATGTTTGAATTTTTAATATTTATTTAGGTTACTGCAAAAAATACTGTAAATATTTTGCCTATATGTATGTAACTGAATGTCTGTTTATAAAATTATTAACACAGATTTAGAGCCCTTGGTTGGATGTTTCCGCCTTTGCGTGTATAGGGGAGAGATTGGAATTGTGTGTGTGTGTGTGTGTGTGTGTGTGCGCGCGAGAGATAAAGAGAGAAAGCGAGAGAGAGAGAGAGAGAGAGAGAGAGAGAGAGAGAGAGAAAGTGAGTGAGTGAGAGAGAGAGAGAGAGAGAGAGAAAGTGAGAAAGAGAGAGAGAGAGAGAGAGAGAG
>JBBMFX010575883.1:0-14418 GCA_037832545.1 Rhabdalestes septentrionalis | reverse complement strand
TTGTTAAAATTGAGATAGTCTAGAATATAGTTTAATAGGTGAGTTGCTCTTGTTCATTTACTGCACTGTGATTTGGAAGTGTGACATGTGATTAAACAGTTTGTGAAAAATAACGTACACCCTCTCTGTCGTCATGGGTTTGTGCGCATGGGCACATGGTTGCGTGCGGGGGGGATCGGTTTTAGAAAAAATTTCGAATAGTTCTCCTTGATTTTCGAAGTGTTTTTGCCAAAATGTCACATCCCTAGCGTTTACTTATATCATCATTAAAATTAATCTATCTCTTATCTATGTCTAACTAAGGCTAGAGGTCTACACTTGCCTATGTGGTTTAGGTGACAGTATGACATATTGTGAGAATTTTGACATGTAGCTGAACACTGTGTGCAGTGCTTTTAGACAACACAGACTGCCTCAGGAGTGCAGATCAGAACTCAGTTTTGTGGCAAAACTACAAAGAAATATAATCTAACATAAGTCCTGGCTGTTGGCTGAAATTGGTAAAATTGTGTTCATTTTTACAGTCATACTACTCCACCTTTAATAAAGAACTGCATGTGGTTTAAGTGTGTTGGGAAAAGATTGGAGTGAATATCGACTTCTGTTTTTTATTAAATGACTTCTAGCTCCAGCACTATTAAGTAAGTCTACAAAAGCAAATTCAAACTACAGACTATGCTGTTTGATTTTCTTCGTACAATATTTATTACACTGAAAGTTATTGATAAAATGAATTTGTTAAAAGCTCTTATATTTTAAGTGACCACATGACAGTAGCAACCAGTCAGTAATTTTTTATTTTTTTTTGTTATTGAAAAAAGTATTTCCATACAATTATGTTTTTAAATTTGTATGAGCTCATCTTAAAATTTAAGACATCTTGTCTTTTGTATTGAACAGTCCTTGAGTTGTGAAATAATACAGAACAGGAATATGGAAATCTAACCACAGCATTATAATTTGATATAAATAATAACAGGGTCTAAGCATCCAGTTAATTTTCCTCATTTGCAGACATTTCGTGAGCCTGTGTCTGACTACCAAGTCGTGCGAGAGAAGGCTGCCTCTCAGAGAAGAGATGTCGAGAGAGCTCTTACCCGGTTCATGGCCAAAACTGGGGAAACACAAAGCCTCTTTAAGGATGATGTCACTGCCTTCCCATGTAAGAACCCTGCCCTTTTTGTTCATCCATTCCACCTTAAGCATTGTCTGCATGATTGAAGGTAGATATAAAAGTGTGTGCTTGTTTGTGTGTGAGAAGGCTCATGCTATCAAGAAATTTGTTGAATTGATTTAGTACTGTAGACCTAGAATAGGATAGTGAGTTTTGTAATAGGCTATTAAACATGGCCTTATTTAACACATTCTACAGTAAAGACTGAGTGAAATGAGGCTATACGAAGTAGCATGGGATTAACCACACTGTTTAAAAGAAATAGAAAATGGTTTTAACAGAACATTGATTCTTTTTGGAAGAAAATGTACACAAATGCCTCTGCCCATTCAAGACCAAAAAAAAAGCAAAATGTTGTATAAAATCTAAATTTAATGTAAGCATATTTAAAAGTATTGAAAGAGACTGTAGACCAACATTGCACAAATGTTGAATTTTCACTAAATGGTGCAGCACTGTAGTGGTGCGTGTGTTCATGACCCTTTCTGCTATTGCTCAGTGATAGCAGCTCGGCCGAGCTCTATCCCGTACCTGAGTGCCCTTTTGCCCTCTGAACTGGAGCTGCAGACACTAGAGGAGACAGACTCGTCTGAGCAGGATGACCAAACGGACACGGAGAACAACAATACCCACATCATTCATGTAAGAATACAATTTTCTTTGGCATTCATCTATTAAAAGGGTTGTCCAAACTTTTTGCAAATAGGGCCAAATTTTATCAAATGAAAATGCCTGGGGGCCAATATTTCCTTCTGACTCATTTTTTTAATCACAAAAGTTGAAACAAAACATGAAAATACATTGTGCTCTAAAATATTTCCATTGGTACATTACTTTAATTTTTCAAATATAATCATATCAGGCAGACATGAACAACTCTAAAAACACAATTTTGCATTTCATTCATAACTGGAGAGTCAAACAAAATAAAATCTCTTAAATTTCATTTTACTTGGATACATACCTTTGCAACATTTTAAACAGGATTTGTAAAGTAATCAAAGTGGTCTGTTATCATTCCAGTAAAAAACAAGTGAATAATTTGTGGCACACAAATATGTACATAACATCAACCAAATATTAGTCAATAAATAACATTAGTACAAGTTCATTAGTGGGCTTTAGGCTTTTCGCTATTAATCGTGACGGATGTTATCGTTTAAAACACTGAATCTCAGATTGTTCAGGGAACAAGTAACTTGTTGACACATTCTTTGCTGTCAGCATGGCAGAAATGAGTGGAGGGTTTGTGGCTTGGATGCACAGCCAGATAACATTGGAATGGTGCTGCCACCATGTGGTTAAATTAGGAATGACATTTTTAAAGTTTGATGATATATATTTATTCTGACAGAGCGATCCATAAATAACACGTTATAAGACCGAAGCTGCGGGTCGGATGAAATCTGACCGCCGGCCATGATTAGCCCACAGGGAGGACTTTAGAAATGCTTGATATATTACCTATGTTTACATGTAGCAGTAAGATTAACTTGACATGCCTGACACAGAATTAATGATTAATTGTGTGTGAAAATCTAAGAGCTAGAGAATGTTGCCCTGTGACATTGTAGTTTTTTCTTGATTTAGGAAGATGCTGGAGCAGACAAGGAGAATGCTGTACTGCCACCTGGTGGTGGTGGTCCTTCAGTGAAAAGTAGTGAGGAAAATATGATCGATAACCCCTATCTACGGCCAGTGAAGAAGCCAAAAGTGAGAAGGAAAAAATGAACAGAACATAAATGAACTCTAGTATAATACAGCAGCAGTCTTTGATTTTTGTGGTGCTCATTGGTCACATTGTGCCTTTGGATAAAACTAAAAGGATGGAGAGTTTTGCAGCCAGATGATGAGCAACTGCTATGGTTTAGTTTGAAACTATTTTCCAGTTTAACTGAGGTTCAACATTGAGGAACAGCCTTACTACATCTCGAATTATAGGTTATTTAAAGAGAGTTCTGCCTTTATCCTTTTTCCCCCAACAATTTCAGGTATTTGATTTAGATATTTAGTTGTCCTGTAAGCATTCTTGCAAAAACACTTGGAAATGACACATGATTGCCTATCATGAGGCTAATGTTTGAATGAATAAGGAAAATAAATGTTTTTTTCACATAAACATGTTCCCATTTTTATTTAAATTGTGTAATTTTTGTGCATTTGTTCCTAATTTGAAGGAACATTGTTAAAAAGTAAATTATGCTGTGGACAAAAGTATTGGGACAGCAGACATTACACCAACAGGGACTTTGAACATGTTATTCAAATCTATAGACTTTAAACCACAAGATTTTGGAGAGTTCTTTGGGAATTTGTGGCCATTCATTCTGTAGAGCATTTATAATATCAGGCACTGATGTTTAATGGGAAGGCCTGGCTCACCATCTTCATTCCAGTTCGTGGATGGGGTTAAGGTCAGAGCTCTGTGCGGGCCGGTCAAGTTGTCCCACGCCGAACTCATCCATCCATGTTGAGTTTCTTTGGCATTGTCCAAAACACCTTGGTATACTGAAGCATTAAAATTGCCCTTCACTGGAAGTGGCCCAGCCCAAACGCTGAAAAACTGGTGTGGCCCAATACTTTTGTCCATGCCCCTTGTGCTGCCTAAACAACTTCAGCCAGTGGAGGCAGGGACTCCTGAGTGCTTTGATATCTGACATGTAAGCAGAAGAGTATTTAAGGTTCCAGGTTATTGGGATAGATTGACCTGCTCTTCCTACACTTGCATGGAATATGAAGGCTAAGTCAACTCTGTCATGTTCCTTAAACTACCCCTAAAACCTTTTAGCTGTATGGTGGGGATTATTATCTTGCCAGAGCTAAATTCTGTGTACTTAGTCTCTAGCAATGTTCAGGTATGTGGTACATGTCAGAATTACATCCGCATGAACCAATATTTACAAGCAGAATGTGCCTGCCTCAGCTTGCCACCTTCCCTTAGTACATCCTGCAACCATCTCATCCCCCAGGTAGGCAAGATGAACACGCACCTGACTGTTAACATAATGTCAAATAAAATATGATTCATCAGACCAGTCCATCTTCTTAAATTTCTTAATAGTCAAGCTCTGATCCTCATATGTCTATTGTGAGCATTTTGTGTGGTGGCTCTGACACCTTTCTATCATTCCTGGAATTTTATTTGCAGGTTTTTTTAATAGTAGCTATTATGTACGGCTAACTGGTATCATGTGGACCAGTTAGCCGTAAGACATAACCCACCAGTTTACCAGGTGTCCCTTGGACTGCTTTTGGTAAGTGCTGCCCATTGAATACCAGGAACAACCCACAAGTCTGGTCTGTTTTTAAAAAAAGGAAACAAATGAAGTATAACCCTGTGCATTTAACTCCTTTTAAGTTAGCAGAGTGGTAAACAATGGTTTATTGTTTAGTAAGAGTTTTTTAAGCAGTCATTACAGGCCGACACGGGTAAAAAAAATGCTGACACAGGGCCCAAATCCCTTACTGATACATTTACGAGCACTACGATTCAAGAGCACTCCACCGCAATGAGCCTAAACTTGTACAAATCAGGGAATGCATCCAATAAAGTGGAAAAGATGCCAAATTGTTTATAAAGAAACCTTTCCTAGCTTTTTGACATTAGCAATGCCATGTTTGTACCAGGTGGCACTAGAACATTAAGTGGGACAGGGTGCTGTGGTAAGACAAAAAAAAAAAGTCAGTATTTCACTCCAAACATTTAATGTAGGTTTGGCATATAAATCAAGATACCTACAGAGAAAAGATCCTAAAACCAAGAGTTAAATATGGTGGAGATTTGTACTGCTGTGGGGCTGTTTTTCCTTTACAAGCCCTAGCAATAAGTTTTCCAGAAATGCCAGGTGATTTTAAATTGCATTTTGTCTACCTTTGCCAAAAGTCCAAATTACATAAGAATCCTTAGAAAATATCAAATAATTCAATACTGTTTTTTGTCCAGTGTGTGACTTTTTCTGGTTGTCATCAGCTTTTATGGAATTTCACTACTTTATTTACAAAGTAATCAGGCCATGGTTGTAATCATACGTAGAATAACAAAGTAAACACCAACAAATGCAAGAATGTCTTTAGCCATTTTATTCATGTGTCTAAATTGAAATTCATCCTGTGAGATCAGGAGTAGAAGAGCTGTAGATATGCCACCCTGTTTCTTTGTTTCTTGTATTCCTTGTCACAGGGCAGCTATAAATCAATAAAACACAAACATACAGTAATCAATGTGTCAGTCAGGCCTCTTCAGATGAGGCAGCTGAATATAGCAATAAGTAAATCCACTATGGCCAAAAGTATGAGGACACTCCTCCTAATTACAGTGTTTCAGCTGCACCCATTGCTAACAGGTGTAAAAGATCAAGCACATAGCCACTAGTTCTCTATAGGCAGGGTCTGCTATAGAATGTCACCATTGCCACAAGTCAGAGGCACCACAGACCAGAATTCCTTGTATGTGCTTGCTCTCATACTTCGCAAATAAACAAGATTCTGCTCAGAAAGAAGTGTGTGGGGATAGTACAATGCTCATGGGTACCTCAGTGGTGCCACTAGTAGTCCTGGGATTCACACCAACAACCTTCTAATCGCAGGGGCAGCTCCCTAACAAGGGGGCCACCAACTGCACCATTGTTAGTATAAAGAAAGGCCCTTCTGAAATTGTGGCCACAAAGACACAGTTCTCTACATTGTCATTGTTTACCATAGCATTAAAATGTATGTACACGGGGAATAAAGAGCCCAGTCCAAATGGTGGAAAACAACTCCACACCATTACTCCCCCTCTACCAAAGTTTACAGCGGGCAATATGGCCAGGTAGCATTCTCTTGCCATCTGCAAACCAAGATTAGTCCTTAAGACTGTCAAAGGTGTCATTACTGAAAAAATGTTGCCAAAAACTTTGCAGAAAATTGACAAACTGGCTTGCTGAGAAGGTGGCATTTTTGACAGCATCACAATGAAAGTCAACAAGCTCCTTCTTGCATCATTGTTCATCTAAGGTTATTTCAAAGTTGTGTGTTTGAATTTATACAGGTCCACGCACCTGTGGCTATATAGTTGACGTCACTAAATAGAAGGAGCATTCACATACTTGCAGTGTACTTCAAATGATGAAATCCACTTAATACTAACATATTATGATTTATCCTTGTGTCGAAATATCACCATACCCCTATGCCACCATGTACTTTATAATTTAAAACAAGTTATAAATATGTTTGTACCTCTGTGTGAAATGCCCTCTTCTCCAGCTGGGGCACTCTTGACCAGTCTGGTGAACCAAACTTCATAGGCCAGGACACTTTCTGATTGATTGGAGAATCATACTCGTATGCCCCTGGGCTGGTTATCAATTAATCAGTGTAAACCAGCTTAAGCAAGCCAAAATGCACTGTGAATACTAATTACCACAGAACTTACCCAGGGTTGGATACTGGAGCAGGGTTTGACCTGAACCTCGGGCTGGAGGAGTTAAAGGGGGTTCTTCCAGGAGGGCACTCTCTTGATGCCCCCCAAATGAGCTGGTATTTCTCTGGTGAGGGAGTGACTGTCTAGGAGATAGCAAGATATGTAGCTAAAATCTCAAATATCTCATTTCTTTACATAGGGTGTACATTATAGCAATTGACTAGCAATTGACTAATCTGTAATATATTTGAATTAATATCAAAGGCCTTATCAATTATATGACAAACAGACCTGCCTCACAGAGTAAAAGGTTATTTAAAGGATAAATGTTGATCTTAACAGTTACTTACTTGATTGACCAATCAACAAAAAATATTGGTTAATTTAGTTAAATTAATTATGGAACCTATTATTGCATTACTGAAAGAACAGACTACTTCTGTGTCTGTGTTGATAAATTTGGTCAAAATGACTGGCATGTTTCATTCTTCACAAAATAACATTTTTACAGGCGCCCTCTATGGGAGGCTTTCAGCAAGTGCAAATGGTCTTACTAAGGATCCAGTACAAGACGCATCCTGACCTTAATGATTTTGGGCAGCTGGTGGTTAGGGAGTTGACCATATGATTGGAAGGTTGTGGGTTCGAATCCCATGATTTCAAGTGGCACCACTGAGGTACCGTTGGTCAAGGCTCCGTCCCCAAACACTTATAATTTAGATCATAGACCAGAGCTTTCCTCCTCAAGTACACTGCTGGACTAAACTATGGAAACACTTTTCTTGGCTGGAAACATCTTTTTTCCACCCTAAACATCCTCACACTCTGACTTGGCTGTCAGGCTAAAATGTCACTGGAGCAGCCTGTTTTGGGCCCAAGATCAGATTACTGCTAACATCATTTTAGCATGTATGCCTGTTCTTTTGGTGAACTGTAAATCTGTCCATGTGGAATTTGATACTGTGCTTTGCCTGGTTTGTTTAGTAGGTCACTCCTAAGTAAATCATTGTGTTCGAAATTGTAACTGCTCAAACACAGCTTAGAATTCGAGTGCTGTAAGCAATTGACCTATATCTGAAGTGTCTGACCCATATCTCCACTATCAGCCTTTTTTTAATGGACAACATCCTGGGCAATCCCATCTTAAAAAAACAATTAGTGACCCAACATATTTCAAAAGAAATATGCTAAGTGTAGGTGTGTTATTTTATATAAATACTACGAGGTCATGTGTTAAGGGAACTAGAAACAGGCCAGTATCACCAGCACAGATTAACTCATTACAGATCACAAAACTTGATAAACCTGTGATAAAATCACTTTAATGCATGCCTAATGCAATTTTCAATGAATAGTTATACTAATAATCACAATTAAAAACATTTCCGCCCAGTTTGTATGGAGTATTTATTTAAATTTGAAGAATAATTCTTAATGCAAAGGCCTTTGCTTAATAGACATCTTTTAGGGCTGAATCTCAAATGGCTCCCAACTACTACATAGGAATTAAATGACTGGCTCCTGTACACAAACAGTGTATAGCTACAGCTAAGGTTACTTTATCATCAGCAGGTGTGAACATGTACATAGTTAAATTAGCAGAGCGACTCAACACATTTTTTGAGTGACTCGGCAGTTTTCAGACTATACGTTTTCAGAGACCCGCTTTGCACATCTAGACTAGTGATGGAAAGTTCGGATCATTTTACCGACTCGAATCATTGAGTCTCGTTCAGCAAAATGAACGAATCTTTTTTCGAGTCATCGTGTTCATTTTGTTCATTTTAGCACAATACAATTAAAATGTTACGTGTTACTTCCCTAACATATCTACTGCTTACACAAAAAAATCATACTACAAACAAGACAAAACTCTAATGCTATAAGGAACAGAAAAGCTTCATTCTTTGTTTTTAGTCTATGATTCGCTCACCTTGCCTCTAATCTGACAGGTTTTCGGGATTGAGTCGTTCGTTCATCACCTGACATCCCATTTAGCTAACCAACGTAGCCTGAGCCGGAAAGAGAGTTGATTCATTTATCTCTCGAGTCTTTGGGTTTGAGTCATTCGTTCATCACCTGACAGTCCTGTAATGTTAACCTATGCAGCATGAGCCGGAAAGAGAGTTGATTAGATCGTCTCTCGAGTCTTCGGGTTTGAGACTCAATAATTCCAATACAGAAACTATAGGATGTAGCGCAAATGCGCATGCGAGACTGAACGAATCACTCGTACAAGATGACTCGTTGTTCCTGAGTCACATTAAAGATTCGTTCAAAATGAACGAATTGTTCAAGAACGACCCATCACTATTGTTTGGATCATCAGTTGTGACGGTTGGGTTGGTACACAGTTAGTGACCCGGTTCCACTATGGTTCTACTCCACATTATGGCAAGAACCACTTAACCAAGTAAAAAAACAACAGTCCATCATTACCTTGTTACAAAGCATATCGTCGCTGTCTTTGGTTAATAATTTCTCAATTTTACAGACCCACGTGGAGACTGACCAATAGTATCGATTTATGAAAGAAAAAACAACAATGAAAAGTGTTATACCAATGCAAATAATTATATCAATTTTGATGACACAGTATTAATTTATTTACAATATACATGTTTTTTTGAGTTTCCAGGAATTTAGCCGTTTTAAACATATGAGGTTTCCGCCTGACAGTGAAGATATCTTTTTTTTTTGGTTTACTGCATAATTCCATGTGTTCCTCCTTCTCAGTATTAGTCTATAATGCAGAAAATAAAGAGGACTAAAAAACCTTTTGAAGGTACAGAAAGTGAGCCCTCTGTGAATGGGAGTAAATGCGTTTACATAAAATATTTGTAGTTTTTCCACACACTTCTGTCATTCTGGAAAGTAGAAAAACGTTCTACACATAAATACTTGATCACATTGAACAGAATATTGCCATTTTTCTACAGTAAACAGGATTTTACCACGACACCAGGATCCTGCCCATTAAGAACTGTCTGGTTTTTAAGCTGAGCAGCACGTTGGCTGTTCACGCTCAGTGCAGTCATGAATGTACTCAAATAAATGTTAGAAAGTCGTGTAAATAGAGCTGAGCAGCGTTTTTACAGTGTTATGCTGTATGAACACATTCTTTTGGGTTCAGTTCTCTTTACTGTAAGTTGCCTTGTTCTATTAATCTGTTTCACCTTTTTTCAGAAATTCCTGTAGGTTTTGTTTTTTATACTGTTATATGTGTTTGCTGATTTAAAGTATTCAACACAATGAAACAGATGAAGATCTGATTTTTTGCGACACCAGTAGAAGAAATTTCCACATTCTACACTTGCCTTCATTATTAAAAGTAATAGATGGCCAATTGCTGTGGATTTAAGGAAGAAAAAGGTCTGTCTGTGAACGAGAGAGAAATAACATGTTAGCTCATTTATAACCATAAGATTAAACTCTTGTTCCTTTATTGCTTATATTGGGTAAATGTTAGATTTGCCAGTGAACTGTGAGCACATAAAGGGACTGATGCATTCAGTCATTTTAATTAGTATGCTCAGTTTAGATGGTTCTTGCACAGTAAATGTTACTGTTACATTACATTAAATGACATTACTGGCAGGCTTTGACCTGTGTCCAGGCAGTGAAGGGAGGCACAGACAAAGACTTCCATTATCTCTAAACTTTTATTTCCAAAACAAAAAGGTACCAGGGCCTAAACATAAACAAACCTCAGACAAAACAAGTGACTACGAAAAAAACAGGAAGTCAGTGGCCCAACAAACAAGTTCACATAGAAACAGACTTAACTAACATAAGCCAGTCATAAGTCAATTAAAATAAAAACTAACCGTCAGCTGTAACTAAACCCCTTAAAATTAAAAAAGCTAAAAGTCCAGCCAGGGATGTTACAATTACAATTATTTACCAGTTTTTTTTACTCAATGACTTGCAAGTTGAAAAAACGTTCAGGACATTGTGAGCAACATTAGTGTTATCATATT
Source organism: Rhabdalestes septentrionalis (assembly GCA_037832545.1). Lineage (NCBI taxonomy): Eukaryota > Metazoa > Chordata > Actinopteri > Characiformes > Alestidae > Rhabdalestes > Rhabdalestes septentrionalis. The sequence goes on along the minus strand of JBBMFX010575883.1, from coordinate 3,860 downwards.
CAAGACGGTCATTATTGGTTAGCTGACATCGCTTTTCATTTCTGCTAAAATGGTTTTGCAAGGCTGGTGCATACAGTTAGGCAACCTTGGCAGTTTCCTTGAGTGGCATTTAAGGAATGTAGTTGTCGGTCCATCTAGCAAATTATTCTCACCAATGAGGAATCTAATTAAAGATAATTTTTTTTACCAAGTCTTCTGTTACTCCCAAACTAGATGCTATTCTGGGCTGGTGGTAACGGCAGTTGATTAGATCTACGTTTATGTTTACTACATTTATCTGACACTCAAATTCAGAGCGACGTACATCAGTGCTCAAGTAGTCTACATCTGTTCCTTAAGCCTGTTTAGCTATACTTAAATCAATATCACAAGAAAAGTCAAGACAAAAGCAAGGAAGGCATAAAGTTATAAGTTTTTTTTAAAACTTGCGAACCCTTGAAGAACCCCCATAGAGCCACGTCATCAGGCTGTCTCTCCACAAGTGGAGCTCCTGGTCATACTGGACCTCTGGTTTATCTTCTGCCATGTTGTTGGAGAAGATGACACACTAGCACTGTTGTGTTTAAATGGTGGTTGCAAAGTTTTAGCTGGTGCTGCTGGTAAAAATAATCCTGCCACAAGTCAAAGAGTTCATTTGGTCTAGTCCAGAGAAGTGTTGGTACCACTGCATTACCAATTTTTTTAAAGTCAAGAGCAGGTTCTCTGGCTGTCAGGTTGTAAAGAACTGGCTGAAGATTGGTGAAAAAAGTGTGTGTCATTTACTAAAACCCACTATTAAAAACTTTGACTACTCAAAACATGACTAGACACACACATACTTCTGTTAAGTACGTTAGAACATTAAAAGAAAAGCCAGTTTGTCAACGTGGCCCCTGAGAGAATTTGACTGGTTGTGTTTTTTCCTCTATCTGAGCACATTTGTGTACACAATGCAATCCCTGCCTCTGACTGGCTTGCACTGAGACGCATTCTGTGATATAACCAATTATTATAGTCCCTTTATAAAAAGGGCAGTATAGTTGGTGCAAGTGGCATCTACACACAAATCCACAACAAAACGAGGGACACGGCAGCAGATCCAGTAGCTGACATTCATACATAACATGTGTGGAGAAACTTCACAGTGTTAAAGTACAATAACATTACCACTGTTATGCTCGACCATCTGAAACAGCATCTACAATTTAACATGGGTGAGTCGTCCAGTCCAGAGGAGCGGAGGAGGTTTACAGAAAAGTCTCTTACTGATAAGAAACAACAGCAGCTCACAGATATACTCCTTAATTTCATCGTTAAAGATGTGAGACCTTTGACTGCAGTACAAGGCGAAGGCTAATGTTAGAGAGAACTGTAATAAAAGTTGCTCAATCTTGGACAACTGTTTACCTTTATTGTGTCTGTGTGAAGTCATCAAACGACTTGTCAAATTGACCTCGACTTTATTGGTGGACAAGTTGATCTTAAAACTCAGATCAGCCATTAATGCTCATTTACATATCATTTAATGAACTAGGTCATACTTACAATTCTATGTATGTAAGTATAATTGTACTAGACACCTCAGATCAGTGGAGACTAGACTGGTAATGTTGATGTTACATAGCTTATTGTGCTACCAAATTAATGTAAAGGTTAAAGCACAATAAATGCATGGGTTGAGGCCACTTCATAGTGCTGTAATCCATGCAATACTGTACCCTTTGTTTTGTTTTTTATAATCCTCCTGTCTTTATAATCCATTTACTCAATCATGAATATTACCATTGTGTGAAATATAAATGGATCTCATATATATGCTGTACCTACATTCTGAAGGGAAAGCAAAGGATGATCTTACTACTTTCCTTCCCTTTAGGTATTTCTAGTATATGGCACAGTTGTATAATACAATCCATGTATTGTTGTGAGGGATCGTTAATGGGCAAGAAAAACACCTGGCTGATACATGCGATGCTATCACAATGAACATTATCCCCTTTATGTTCTGGTCTTATCCACTATTTGCATGTTTCCTAGGATCTTTAGGTAAGCAATGTCTGGAACTGCACTGACTTCTATTCTTGCTGTTTCCCATTGTATGTCTAGGGTCTGAAAGAACATTTTTTCTCCTGAAAGTGTCTTTGATTTTTTTCTTCCATTTCGTATGTGTGTGGGTGAGTATGTTTAGAAAGCTTGTTAACACGAAACTGTGAAGTGACAAGGACAGCTGGGCAAGGAATCAAAGGAGATTTCTGACAGCATCTGCCATGGAAACTGAGGGAATGAGGCCTGGGCGTTTGTCTGTGTGTGTGTGTAAGGTCGACCATGTTAATGACCATGCAGGCATCTTCTGTCTAGGTTTCGCACTTTTTTTTTCCACAATACAGGATATCTGTCACAATATTTTTTCTGAGACTTGTGGTCAAGCTGGAAGGACAAATGCAGACGAAAATCAGTAGTAGCATGATAAAAGAGGCAAAAAAGATTGCTAGATCGCTGTATAAATAAATTAATGAATGAGACCATGACATACTGTGTTGTGATCCAAGTAGCTAATGCACAAATGTGAAAATTCTGTCATACGTGAACACACAGTGTGAAATTCTTCTTCTGTATTTATCCCATTCACCAAGTGAAGCTGTGGCACAGAGCCAGGAACACAGCGCCCAGGGAGCATTTTGTGGGGATGGTACCTTGTTCAGGGTACCTCAGTGGCGCTTAGCTGTCTTGGGAATCGAACACATGACTTCCTCATTACAGTGTGAATGCAGCTGTGAGGCCAGAATGAACACTGAAATAAAGAAACTGGACATAAACCAGCCTGGAAACCGACAAACAATGTTCAGCATTAATATTCCAATTGTTTAATTATTTACAATTATTAAATATATTTATATCTTGTCACACTAAGAACCTTCCAGAAAGATACAGTTTTTTTTTTTTACTGATTATATTTGAGTATTGACGAGACATTGTGCTATAAAGGTGATTCATCTCGCATATGCAAAAGAACATCAGTTCTTTCAAAGTGTGTTTGAAAGAAGAAAAGCGAAAGCAGTCTGATTATTTTGGGAAATTGAAAGTGTATACTGCAGTTTCTGCTCTCTTACTTTAAAGGAGGCCAGATTTTAATGACCACGCTGAAGAACTGAACTGATGATCTGTTCCTAGTATGAAGAAAATATATATTTTAAATACAATAATTTGTTCTCTGATTATGCATATTATATATTAGGACATGAACGACTTCAGATTTTTCAGATCGTCTTATCCGTTGATAAAGTCAAGTCAAGTCAAAATCTTTTTTGATGACTGTCAAGGTAAAAAAATAACCTCTTGGGGAACAGAGACTCGAATTAAACCAACACAGTCCTTTTTGCTCAAAGAATCAGAAAAAGATTTATTTCGTACGACTGCAGAAGGAGGCAGAACAGAACAGAACCCACGAAGCCAGCCCTCAGCTGGCGATTCGTCGCTGCCCTGCTGTCTGTCTGTCTGAAGAAACATATTTTCACAGTCACCTTTTACAAAGAATTATGCAAGCATCAACCTTGGACTCTAGACTTGACGGAGTTCCCAAAGACTAAACAATGTAGGACAGAGATACGTTGACTCAGGCCCTCGAACGACCATGAGCTTCGTACAATTTGTCTTAAGTCAACAAACTCATATATGTATGTACTGTTTCAAAATGATTTTCCATACGTACTTTAAACTTACTTACTGAGCAGCATACATAACCTTTACCCTAATACATCTAACCTAAAGATTATAATGATGAATCAGTGAATCAAAGTAAATCATGGTGAATCAAACAGTGAATCAATGGATACAAAGTAGAACTGAATCATTCAAAAGAAAGAAATGAATCATATAAAGAA
>JBBMFX010575829.1:1927-14420 GCA_037832545.1 Rhabdalestes septentrionalis | reverse complement strand
CCCTAGCTTTGCCTGTCATAGTTCCTACATTCAAAGTCCCTACTCTCAGTTCTACACTATTGCCTTTCCTCTTCTCTTTCTGCCTCTGCACATGCCTTCCTCCTCTCCTCCGTCGACCAACAGTAGCCCAATTTCCACCAGTACCCTGTAGGTCCACAGCACCAGTGGCGTTCGTTGTTAACCCGGTCGTCGACTGATCCGGTATGAAATTTCTCTTAGTGATTCGCATGTTTGATTTGGCTTAGGTTTTACGTCAGATGCCTTTCCTGACACAATCCTCTGCATTTATCCGGACTTGGGACCGACACAAGGAATCACTGGCTTGTGACCTCTTATGGTTGCATTGAAAAGCAAAAACTAACATTAGACCTTAAAAAAAATAAGTTGTCCCTCCGGCACTGGCCGACAGGAGGAACTGATCAACACTTAACAATCACTGAGTGCCCACTAGAACCACTGAGTGTCTTCTAGAAACACGGAGTACTCTTTACAATCACATAGTGTCCTCTAGAACCACTGATTCCCTTCTCTGGTGCCTGTTTATAAAATGAATAGGGTTGGGAAATTTGGCACATTATTATCATGTTAAAACATTATTGACTTATAGCCGACAATTAATTTATCATGCCTTAATGCAGATTTTTAAAAATCCTATTATTTTGATAGTTTTGCACAGTAAGGCGAGTATAGAGGTGTTTAAAATGGACACAAGGAATGGGATGCCTGACTCCCACAAAAAACACCTGACACATACAGCACTCCTATTTCTTTGTCCATATAAAATTCCTGGTCATAACACCAAATGTGATTTTAAAAACACTGCAATCATATAAATAGACTTTCATATGCAATTAATTCTCCTTTGAAGCTGCTACAATGCAGGACTCTGCGGGGAATTTTTCTTTTATAAACTAGATAAAATGTGAATGCCCTGCAATGACAAATAGCTTTGGTTTAATATTTACTTGATTAAACTGATATTTATGTTGAGATTTTCAGAAAAATTAGAACTTTAACTGTGCAACTGTGTTAAAGGGATACTTTTGTTAAAAAGTTCATTATATATATATATATTTATCAAACTGCTGTGAAATCAAACTGTCCATTTAGGAAGCAACAATGATTGACAATCAGTTTCATATGCTGTTGTGCAAATTAAATAGAAAAGAGGAGGAAATTATAGCCAATTAGCAAGAAATCCCCAATAAAGTAGTTGTTTTGCAGATGGTGACCACAGACCACTTCTCAGGTTCTATGCTTTCTGGCTGATGTTTTGGTCATTTTTAAATGATGGCGGTGCTTTCACTCCAGAGGTAGTTTGAGATGGAGTCTACAACCCACACTCCATGAGGGTGTTGTGAGAGCCCGTCTTCAGAAACAGACTACATGAGGGTGGAATAAGGGCTCAATGTCCACAAGTGGGAGTTGTGCTTACAGCCCAAGAACACCAAGATTGGGAAATTCAACACTGGCTCACCTGTGCTCTTTACAGATGAAAGCAGGTTCACACTGAGCACATGTGACAGATGTGACAGAGCCTGGAGACTTCGTGTAGAAGGTTCTGCTGCTGGCAACATTCTCCAGTAATGGGGTGAATCAGTCTTTCTTTGTGGGGCTGCACAGCCCTCCATGTGCTCGTCAGAGGGAGCCTAACTGCCATTAGGCAATGCAAGACAATGTTAGACCTCAAGTAGCTGCAGTTTGTCAGCAGATCCTGCAAGACTAAGGCAATGATGCATCTTCATGCTATTGATACTATCCTCTTGTGACCATTCACCACTTCATCAGGAGCATGTCCAGGAGCTGCAAGCCATACAGGTAGATGGAGGCCAGTCACACTACCATGCCTAATTTTTACTTGTTTTAGGGGCATTACATCAGTCTGTAATGTGTTTTTCAACTTTAATTCCAGCTCCAGACCTCCATATGTTGATAAGTTTGATTTCCATTGATAATTTTATTTATTTTTGTCAGCACATACAACTATATATTTTATTGAACAAAGTTTTAAATAAGAATATTTCATTCATTCATATTGCGGACTACTTTGCGGCGTGGAGGTTTATCTGCATGTAGAGCTCCGGTGAGGCGCAGATGAGGGAGCAAATGTGCAGCAGCCATGTTAGTGTCCTTGAAGTAAACACAATAAACCCACTTTCTGTCTCCTTTAAATGCAGGTAAATACACCAATCAGCAGTAGAAAGCCCCTGACTTGTGTTGGCGCAGACTGTAGAGAAATATTTTTTTTTGTAGAATTTCTGTCTAGAATTAACATTTTACTGTCCAGAATGAACTGCTAACTGCTGACAGATAACTGTCAGTTTACTTAAACAATGCCAAAGTAGCAACCAAATATTTAGTACTGGAGCAGGTAGGTGATAAGGGGCAAGCCACTGGTTTTCCCAGCACATTTTTGTGGGTGTTTAACGACATGGTGTATAAATGTCATCGAGTCAAGTGAGTCCCCTATTTTCAAAATGAGCTTGGGAGAATCCAGGATCTGCATGATGAGATCACCGCCACCTTGTGGCAGATGGATAAAAGTCAGCTCATTGAAGTTTGTGTCCTGTTACACTGTGACCAAAGCACTTTTGTTAACCTGACCTATGCAGGAAAACGAGCTCTCATCAGGAGAATTGAGGATGCACTTGACGGAGAAAGGGTGGGCAAAGAAGCAGCAGGAGCCCTCCAAGGGCTCTCTTTCATACATGAGGTAAAGGAAACTGCACCAAAGAGAACAGGGCCTAAGCCATGCTTTTTGCCAGGGTTGAAAAAAAAATACCGACATTCAAAGTTGTATGAAAAAGAGGCGAGTGGGAATTGTGGCGACATAGAGTTCAGGTGCAGATGTGTCTGAGGGGAAGACATGGTTCAACCCAAACTAATACCAGAAAAAACTATTCAGCGTGAATTAAAAAATTTGTGGCCCAATCAAAAAAAGCAGACAAAGGGATTGGCTGTCATATCAAAGCTTGTTGCACCAGATCAAGCTGGGCTAGAAAGGGGATATTCAGAGCCTGAAATAGTGGATGCTGTTGTGAGGGCAGTCAACCTCACCCTGCCTCAGCGAGGATTGCTTGAGATCAAGCTTGGCCTCACACTGAGCACATTAAAGGCTATTCTGAGGCTATCATAGAGAAGGGCTCAGACTTGTAGCCCTAAGCAGATTATGGAGGAGCTGAGGGCTGAAATGTTTGCTATGGAAGCATACCATTAAGACCCCCATTGCAGAGCTCCAAGGGGCTGCCAGAAGTGCAGGGATGAGCGTACAGGTGCCGAAATCTGGGAAACGAGGAGGAACTGTTGAAGGGGGATGCATAACAGCCTATAATGCAGCGCCCCATGGTTTAACAACCAGGGTGTCCACCATGACCCCAGAGGAGTCACCTCAGGACCGAGGTGGACAGAAACACCCTATAGAACATTCCATTGACATAGTTCTTGATCCACAATTGGTTATACCCGCAGTCACCACTGAAGGCTGTCTAATTGCTTACCACATCAGGTCCAGTCCAACTCATTGCACTTGTGGGAAGATGGTGTCTAGTTAACTGATGCATCGATGGCCAGCCAGTGCAAGTTTTGTTTAACACGGGGGCTCAAGCAAGCATCATCAATGAAAAGTGGGATAGACAACACCTATCACCTATCTACGAATCAAGCCAATTTAAGATTTGTTGGGTCAAGTAGTCCAGACTGTTCTAGCAGTAATTGGCTGGATGGCTGTTGGTGAAGTCATTATCAGAGCCTCTATGCATCGATCTACGAGAATCCCTGTCCCAGTAGCGAACACAACCAACCAATGCATTTGCACACAAGGCCACATGATGGTGGGCCATGTTCCACCCATTAAGATACTAGATTCTATATGTGGGCATTCAATCAAACCACCTTCAATGACAACTGAGGTATTACACCATCCATGAGGTCTTAAAGTGAGGAAAAGTACCCAACAGTGTGGAATCCCACAGTGGACCTGAGCCACTTTAGCGAGAGTGAGCATATAGCCATAAAACCATCATGCTCACTATATTCTTCTCCAGTGGTGTGTGTCTGAGAGAAAAATGGCTTGCGATTGTGCTGTGACAACCAGGAGATAAATTGGAAATCCATGTCTGACCCCCATCCTGTCCCCAAAATGCAAGACATGTTTTATTCCCTGGGGGGAGCAGCTGGTTCTCAGTTTTGGATCAGGGGAAAGTGTACCACCAGAGTTTCCTGGATGAAGCCAGTCAGCCGCCTACAGCGTTTATTACCCCCTGGCGGCTCTAACAGTGGGTGAAAATTCCATTTGGATTAAGTGCAGCTCCAGCTGAATTTCAGGGGCACACAATTGACGCTGAAGAGATTGCCCAAATACAAGAATTAAAGTAGAAGACTCCAGCCAGAGTGGGCGATCTGAGAAGATTGATGGGATTTCTGTCATATCATTGGGCTTACATCCCCAATTTCTCCCACATGGCCCAACCATTTTATGCACTTCTTAAAATGGCAAAATAGGCACAGGTCATGAAAAAAACAGACCCAGATGTTAAGTGCCAATTGCAAAAGTGACCCTCGGGTGAATGAGAGGACCTGTTGTCCCGAACACGTCTTCAGTGGGTGACCATATATCAAGACATCTTAAAGCACCTGATTGACTGCTTATCCTGCCCCCAAGTCCTGGGTTACCCTGACTGTGAGCAGTCATTTATCCACCACTGTGATGTATCACAGGAGGGACTTGAGGCTGTCCTTTATCAGAGGCAGAATGGGAAAATGCCAGTTATTGCCTATGGGTCCAGAACATTAAGCCCACCAGAGAAGATCTACTACTTGCATTCCGGAAAGCTAGAGTTTTGGCACTAAAGTGGGCGATATGTGAACGGTTATGAGATTGTCTGTACCATGCCAAGTCATTCATGGTTTACACAGATAATAATCCTCTAACATCCTCATCATTGCCAAACTTAATGTTGCAGGACACAGGTGGGTAGCTCAGCTTGCAGACAACAAATTTGTGTTCAAGTACTGACTAGGCAATAGCAACAGTGATGTAGATGGACTCTCCTGGAGGAAATTTGACATCCAGCATTATATGCAGGAGTGTGCAAAAACTGTGGACCATTCATGGACCACCCTCCCTTTTAAGTCTGAAGAAATCCACTGGGAATGTTCTAGAATACCAGAGTCAACCAGAGAATCAATGGGTTGCGGCAGTAGACTAAGCAACATATACGTGGAGATGATATCTTTTGCTGGACAACCCAGGGGGAGAACAGCTGCTACTGCCAAATGTTTACCACCCTCTTGTCTTTAGAGAGCTACATTGAGAGATGGGACACCTTGGGGTAGGTTGAACACTGAGCCTCATTCGAGCCCGGTTTTATTGGCCACAAATGCACCAAGATGTTGAACAATTGTTAGCAAGGAATGTGAGTGTCTAAAAAGGAGAAATGTAACAGACCCACATGTGCCCCACTGTCACTCATTCAGCCAACCAATCCTTTAAAATTGTTGTCCATTTACTTTCTCCACGTAGAGGCATGTTATGAGTATATCCTAGTGATCATTTCAACTGCTTCACACAGGCCTACCCAACCAAGGACAAGGCTGCAAAAATAGTGGCAGAAAAATTATTCAATTACTTTTTCCTGAAGTTTCATTTTCCAAATTAAATTAATCCCGACTTGGGCAGGGATTTTGAGAGCCGCCTTCTGGGTGAGCTGAAGAGGTTGAGTGGAGTGCAGGGCTCCCACACTACAGCTTACTACCCACAAGGAAATTGGCAGGTGGAGAGGGACATCTGCACACTACTACTTACCCTTTAAATCAAAAACATTTGATAATATTTTGAATGTCTTTCCAGTAGAGAAGCATGATGCAGGTCCCTATAAGGTATCCTTATAATGTTCTAATGTTAATGCTCCCCATGAGAGCTCCTTCAGTGGACAGGGTGCTGTTATGAATGGCACATATGCTGCCACTACAGGACAGTGTCCCGGAGGGTGGCATGCAGAGCTTTACAGGGACTCATGTACTCATCTAACAGAGAAGTGCTCTTCCAGTGGATCCACTGTGGAAAATGTTGTGTTATGGGTCTTTACATGTGGGAAAATGTGAAACTTTTTCATTTATACTAATTTGTGAAAAAGTAGTAAAACTACATAACATTTCTGAATGCTCTTGTATGCTTTTTGTAGCCAACACCTATGTTTACAAGGTTCAGACTTCAAAAGCCTTGCTCAGACATATTTAGGGTGTGTTTTTACTTTGTTTGAAGGCCTCTGAAAACATTTTTTTTGTCATGTGATCTAATTTCATTACATTCCCTTTACTTGCATTATACTAGCTGAGGTTTTGTAGAATATTTAAATATTTGTCACAGAGATATTGAACTCTGAACCACAGAGAAAATTCATGATTTCCTGTGAAATTCAGTACAACACTAATCTGAATAATAAACACATTCCTACTGGTAGAATCTTGGTAAAGTGTGTTAAATATTGATCATTCAGTAATAAAGTGACAGAAATCTGACCTGAGAGTCTCCAGTTTACAGTGTGAACTCTTCAGTCCAGTAGAGAGCAGCTCCACTCCTGAATCCTGCAGGTCATTGTTACTGAGGTCCAGTTCCTTCAGGCAACAGTTCTCCAGTTTTAAAACTGATCCCAAATTTTCACACGTCTTTACTCCAAGATTACAGCCAGATAATCTGTAGAGAGAAAAAACAGTCAATAGTCAATAAAATGTTTAAATGGAGTAGTTTCTGATATCAGTGTCTAAAATTACAGTTTTTGGTGAAATAATACTATCTTTGTCATCATAATATAAATAGTACAATATAACTTACACACTGATAATCATGCTTTGTCCAGCATCAAGTATGAATGTTGGGAAGATTCAGAGCTGCCCTGTAGTCTATAGTAGTGTATTACTTGCACCAAACCTATTTTTACAGTTACCAACAAACTGAATTAAATAAAATTAAATTGTGCTTTAAACTTCAAACTTCAGAATATGCCAAAAATGTACAACTTAATTAGAAGGCCAGTTAATTAACTGGTACATCTAATACTGGAGCCTGAGATCACACACAGATCTTTAACAGAAACCTCAACTCACAGAGGACGAATCATAGTGAGGGAAATTATATGAAACTCCCTGTATTTTGTTGGACTCTTGCCAGTTTTTTCTACTGAAATGTTTTATTATAATCCATGGTTCCACTCATGTTCTGCACCAGCCAGCATTTAATTCAAACTGTGCAGATGCCTGAAGACTCACACAGCTTTTGTAGAAGCTTTGACTACTGGAAGTAGCCTCAGAAGACATTCCTCTGATGGATCATATTTACTGAGGTCAAACACGTCTAGATCTTCTTCTGAGTTCAGCAACACAAACACCAGAGCAGACCACTGAGCAGGAGAGAGTCTGGCCAGATGGAGACGATAGTCACTATCTCTTCTCAGGTACTTCTGCACTTCCTGCACTAGAGAATGATCATTCAGTTCATTCAGACAGTGGAATAGGTTGATGGATCTCTCTGGAGAGCTGACCTCCTGAATCTTCTCCTTGATGTATCTGACTGTTTCCTCACTGCTGTGAGAGCTGTGCCCTGTGTGAGTCAGGATACTTCGTAAAAGAGTCTGATTGGACTCCAGTGAGAGACCCAGAAGAAAACGAAGGAAAAGATCCAGATGTCCATTCTGACTCTGTAAGGCCTGATCCACTGCACTGTTGAGGAAGTCAGACATTGAGGACTTGCTGAAAAGTTCAGAGAGTTCAGTGGTTTGCTGTTCAGTGGTTTGCAGATTCAGAGCATAACAGAGAAAAGCATATAAAGCAGCAAGAAACTCCTGAATGCTCAGATGAACAAAGCTGAAAACCTTCCCCAGCTGCAGCCCAGGTTCCTCCCTGAAGATCTGGGTGCAGACTCCTGAGTACACGGACACTTCTCTAATATCAATACCGCTCTCTCTTAGGTCTTCCTCATAGAAGATCAGGTTTCCTTTCTCAAGCTGCTGGAAGGCCAGTTTTCCCAGAGCCAGAATACTTTCTCTAGTCTGGTCAGGATCAGGTTCATGTTCTCCACTGTACTTCTGGTTCCTGTGTTTGATCTGAAAGATCAGGAAGTATGTAAACATCTGTGTCAGTGTTTTGGGGATCTCTCCACTCTCAGCTTTACTCAGTAATCTCTCTAGAACAGTGGCTGTGATCCAGCAGAAGACTGGGATGTGGCACATGATGAAGAGGTTTCTTGAAGCTCTGATGTGTGAGTTGATCTTCTTGGCCACACCCTGATCACCGATTCTCTTCCTGAAGTACTCCTGCTTCTGAAGATCACTGAACCCTCTCACTTCTGTAACCTGGTCCACACACTCAGGAGGGATATGACCGACTGCTGCTGGTCGAGAGGTGATCCAGAGGAGAGCGGAGGGAAGCAGATTCCCCTTGATCAGGTTCGTCAGTAGAACATCCACTGAGGTTTCTTCTTCTATATCCACCATGTTCTCATTCTTCTGGAAATCCAGAGGAAGTCGACACTCATCCAGACCATCAAAGATAAACATCACTTTGTAGCATCTGTAGTGTTTTGGCTTTAAATGATCTAATCCTGGGAAGAAGCGATGAAGGAGGTTCATTAGACTGAGCTTCTTCTCCTTCATCAAGTTCAGTTCTCTAAAAGGAAGTGGAAATATGAAGAGAACATCCTGATTCACTTTTCCTTCAGCCCAGTCCAGAATGAACTTCTGCACAGAGACTGTCTTCCCAATTCCAGCCACTCCTTTAGTTAGTACAGTTCTGATTGTCTTCTTTTCTCCTGGTAAGGGTTTAAAGATGTCATTACATTTAATTGGGGTCTCCTGTGTCTTCCTTTTCCTGGATGCAGTTTCGATCAGTTTCACCTCGTGTTCCTCATTGATCTCTCCACTCCCTCCTTCTGTGATGTAGAGTTCTGTGTAGATCTCATTAAGAAGAGCTGAGCTTCCATGGCCTGAGATTCCTTCATTAATTCTCTGACATTTGTCCCTCAGTCTGGATTTGAGCTTGTGATGGCAAGCCGGGGTCAGTCCTGATAAAAGAAGACAATGGTAAACATGTTAATGGTGGAAATGTAGTCATGAATTAATGAAATCTGTAACACAAGTTGTGAATTATCATTCTTTAAAGAAACAAAGAGGGAGTTCACTAACTTACAATTGTCCCCAATGATTTACAAGTTGATATTTTGTGATCAAACGAATAATGATGATGTTGGGAAAGACAGAACATGAACACTCTTGTGTGATTGGATGAGACTTTCCAAGCTCCTACTACTCTTTCAACATGTTTGTGATATAAGAAGAGATGCCTGTGTTACGGGGCTGCTTTTTGGGAGGAGAATGCGGTGCTGTTTCCTTTGGGTTGGGTTGTTGGTGTGGGGTGTGATTTCTTTGTATGACTGTCCTACTCGTTAATGGCATGAGAAGCCTGCATCAACTCTGTGTGGCTTGACCAATAAGAGATGGTTAGAGGAGGGACTTGGATCTTAAAAGATGGCGGCACCCATGTGTCGAGTGCTGGGGCTGGACTGGAAGCCTTCTCTAAATTGGAACTCCATGGTGAGCTGATCTTCTCTCCCTAAGTAAGGAACTTTTAAAGGACTTTTTTTCCTTGTGGATCTGCACAAGTGGACCATTTGTTCTCGCACTTGGAGGCTGAGAGTACAGAAGCTGTCCACCACAAGAGCTGTGGAGCTCGGAGTGACGTAGTCGTAAGGCAGTACTACAACTTTAGGGGCAGCCAAAAGGAGGACTGCATGTGGCGAGGGAAGTGGTAGTGACCGGTTACTGCTAGACCTTTTGTTCCAGCCCTAGTGAGCGCTAAGAGAGTGGGTCATGGAAGCAGAACAGATGAGTGAGAAGCAGATGAGGAGCTTTGGACTAATCACAAGCTGTGGATTGTTCATGCCCCATCGCAGACAGAGGGTTAGCGTGCACATGCATCTCCATTTACAGCCAGCATTTCTGTTTTTTTTTGTTTTTGTTTTTTTTTTTTACCTCAAGAGACTCTTGAAGGTTTTTATGTAATTTGGGGGTTGTCTTGGGTTTTTGTTTTTTTCCTATTTTTTGTTTACTATTTGTTAATAAAATGTTCTTAAAAGGATATATTTTGTCTTGCTGTTCCTTCCTGAATGAATCAACATGGGATAAAAAAAAATCTATTTGTCTTTGGGTCCCAGTGCCCCTGTATTTCACTGGGTGGCATAGTCGGGTCTACATTTAGCCTATGCCTTTAACATAGATGTGGTCGGCCTTATCCCCCATCACATACTGTGTTTTTCTGGCGTAGTTGGCAGGATTTGGGAAGTGAGCAGCAAGATTTTTTTTCTTTTTTTTCTTTTTCGTTTTGAGTGTTTTAACTGATTATATCTACATATAGTGTTGTTGATCCTAGCCCTCTCTTTCTCTTCCTATAAGAAATAAATAAAGTGTTACTGATCTGGTTAAATTTTCTGTTGGCACCTTGTGACTCTTGGATCCCTAAGTTTAAGGGACCTGAGGGAGGTGTTAGTTTTGGATATGCAGGAGATGCCTGAGGGTAGGAGGGTCCAGATCTTGATAAGTGCTTTGGGGGGAGAACCGAAGAGAGAGATTGAAGTAGTAGATGCTGGGAGGAGGGATAAAGTTAGTAAGGTATTTGAGCTTTTGAATTCAATGTACCAACAGGAAACCCCATTACGTGTGTTGAGGAGCCAGTTTAATAGTTTTAGGCAGCTATCTGAAGAGCCTTTTCATTTGTTTGTGTCAGCTGCTCTTAGGTATTGGTAATAAACCCCTGGCACAGACATTAAAGATATTTGCAAGCCGTAACCCGGAGGTGACCTTCACCTGACTTCAAAACGAGGAATACCAGCAAGAGAGGTATGACACTATTTGTGCAATAGTCATGGATAATAACATGCAGCCTATTGTACCCCCCAGTATGACATGGAGAGAGGAGTTGAAGAAAGAAATACTAGGGGAAGTGATACAACAGTTTCAGGAAATGACTCAAGGTGTGATACAATAATTGAGACCGGAGGTCCAACAGATATGTCTGGGGCAGCAGGCTGGGCGAGCACCCCCACCTGGGAGGGCAAGAGATACACAGGAGAGCATGTCCGTGGCATTCTGTACCAGTGGGATGAGACTGAATGACCGATCTGCCACCGTTGCGTTAAACCAGGCCATCTCGCACGGTAATAGAGACCAAGCCAGAGTTAAGGTTTTGGTAATGGATATGTTAGATAGAGGGGTTATTAGTGAGAGTTCTAGCCTGTAGGCAGCACCTGTAATCATGGTACGTAAAAAAGATGGGACCTGGCGGTTCTGTTTAAATGATAGAGTTAAATGCTGTAACTCAAAAGGATGCTTATCCTTTACCATGAATCAAAGAAACATTAACGTCGTTGTCTAAGGCTGAGTGGTTCTCCACCTTAGACCTGGCAAGTGGGGGTTCATAGAGATGATCGTCAGAAGACTACTTTTGCCACGCCCCTAGGTTTATATGAATTCAAACGTATGCAGTTCGGATTATGTAATGCCCCTGCAAGTGTTGGAGAGGCTATGGCTTGAAGCTGCATCCTGATAAATGTAAGATGCTGCAACCAGAGGTAAAATTTCTGGGGCATGTAGTTAGCTGAGAGGGGGTCCACCCTGACCCTTCTAAGGTACAAGCTGTTAAGGACCAGCCGGTGGCTACTAACATTAGAGAGGTAAGGCCTTTTTTGGAGCTGGCTGGATACTACCACCAGTTTGTAGCTAATTTTGCAAAGATAGCACACCCTCTAAATGCCCTATTGATGGGAGTTCGGGCTGCTAAACAGCTGAATAAATGGCCCATTAGTTGGACCGAGTAGTGTCAGCAAGCCTTCGACGTTCTGAAGGAGAGGCTTACCCAAGCTCCAATCTTAGGGTACGCTGACTTTGAGCTGCCGTTTACACTATACACGGACGCCAGTAATCAGGGGCTGGGGGCTGTCTTGGCACAGGTTCAGGATGGTAAAGAGAGGGTGATTGCTTAAGTGAGTCACAGTTTGCAACCAGCAGAGAAGAATGATGCAAATTATAGTTCTTTTAAATTGGAACTATTGGCCATGAATTGGGCAGTGACGGAAAAATGTAAGGATTACTTAATGGGGCCAATAGTTGTTGTATATATGGATAACAACCGTTAGGCTCATTTGCAGACTGCCAAGTTGGGGGCAACAGAGCAGCGGTGGGTAGCCCAGCTGGCTATTGAAATACAGAGCTGGCCGGGAGAATGCAAATGCGGATGCATTGTCCCAGGTCCCAGTGGAAGATGTCCGGCAGATGGAGAGGGCCCCAAGTGTGATGACACACCCACCCTAGATTGGGGTCGGGCGCAGCAGGAAGATGGTGAGCTGCAACAGTTGTATCA
Organism: Rhabdalestes septentrionalis; assembly: GCA_037832545.1. Taxonomy (NCBI): domain Eukaryota; kingdom Metazoa; phylum Chordata; class Actinopteri; order Characiformes; family Alestidae; genus Rhabdalestes; species Rhabdalestes septentrionalis. Next base: position 2,015 of record JBBMFX010575829.1, on the reverse strand, counting down.
TTGAGTAAATTGGCAAGAGTAGCCCTGCACAGGAGAACGTCATGTGGCGTCGCCCATGCTGAGGAAGCTGCTAAGTCATTAGAAGCAC
>JBBMFX010575819.1:0-14420 GCA_037832545.1 Rhabdalestes septentrionalis | reverse complement strand
ACATTGCAGATTGGGCAGTTTGGATATTTCACATTACTGTTCAGAACAAGTTGAAAATGCAATTAATACACTTATTGTGTACATTAGTGGCCACATGTATTGGCTGTTTTGTATTCCCTGTTGAGAGTGACAGTGACATTGAATACATTTTATTGTCTTCAATCTTTTCATCTTTTTCTTCATTTAATTTTTGTAATTGTTATGGACAATGTCTGTTGATGTTAAGTTAATCACTTAGAATATATAGCCATTTAATTGTTTTTCTGAGGTTATGGGCAGGACTCAATTAAAATGTTTATTCACATATGGTTAGGTTTATTTTACTAAGAAAATAAAATTTATAAAACCTAATTAAAATGAGTACAGGTTACTTATAGCATCCCATAAATAAGTTACCTGTACCAATAAAACTAGATTGATCTAACTGAGCAATACCAGTACTATTGGTTAACTCAACTTGATTTTGTTGTGTTTTTATTAAGTAATACAATGTTTATTACACTAATAAAATGCTACAAGTTGACCCAACTTATAATATCCAATGCAGTCACTTGCCTCACTTTTTATAGTTAGATCTAGGTAGTACATTTTACACTGTAGTTAAGAGGAACCAGTCTATAGTCGTGATGGAAATGTAAGGAAGTGCCATATATACAGCTCTAGACATCAGAGATAGAAGTCAGATCTCTCTAGATGTAATTATTGTTTTTTTGGCGGCCTGTTTTAATTTTAGTTTTAGTGTACTCTTTGCATCAAGCTGTCATTTTAGGTTTTATTAGTCTTGGTCACATCCAGACTCTTTAGTCTAGTCAAATTTTAGTCAACTAAAAGTCTGAGCATTTTAGTCTTATTTTATTCAGAATGATCCACGACTAATTTCGTCTAATGTTAGTCTATGAAAACTCATGAAATTTTAGTCTAGTTTTAGTAAAGGGATGCTGTATGTTAGACTTTTTTATTAATGCAAGTCAAAATAGTATAAGTACTTCATATAATAAAAAATTATAATTAAAAAACCTAATATTTTAGTCAAGCCTATTTCACAATTCGATTAAGGTTATCTGATTATCTTGTAGGCTCAAGAATACTGTTGTCACGGTTCGGTGTACCAAAAAGAAAGCAAGGCGGAGGACACCACAGAATACAGGGACAGACTTTTAATGTAAACATAATACAAACTGAAATACATACACTTGAGCTCAAAACCAGGGGTAACAATACAAACTCAGGATCCAACAGACACCGACTGACATCCAATACGAAAGACAGGGGACCCGTGCTCCTCAAACGAACAGAATAAAAACCAGGAGCCCCAGCTAGAGGATACCCAGACTGCCGGGGCAAACCGGACCAGGAAATAGTGGACACTGAAAAGCCGGGTAAGGAAGCCAACAAAACTTGGAACACGGGTCTCGTCATAGAACAGAGAAACAAGGGTTAACACAAGAGACACGGCCCAGAACATTACACAACCTACCAGGCTCGTGTTCCCCAAAACCAAAACCAAGCACAGGCTCGCCTCAGCTCTAGGGAAACTAGGATCCGCGGCTAGAGGCGAAAGGTGCCCGGACGGGTACAGAGGGCACAGAAAACGGAGGGAACACGAACCTAGGGAAACATTGAGACAGAACCATGCAGGGAATACAATAGATACAGAAGACAGAGACAATACGGACACATCATGAGAACTGAACTCCACACCCAAAATACAGACAAACCAGAAAAACACGAAACCAGGACCAGAGACAGGGAATATATGATTCACAGCTGACGGGATCCGAGGAAAACATGAAACGGGAACTGAAAAAGACAAACATAAAACACAGCACATACTCCAGAAAACACAGAACATAAACAATAAACAGGAACACGCACAAGATGACATGAATCACGAAACATAACAAACAGGTACAGGAGAGAGGGACAGACACAGATACCAGCTCTCACTAGACCAACGTGCTCCTTGCATAAAACAAAGGACAAGCTGGCCTCAGAGCAGCCGGGAACATACAGGGAGGACTAACACCACACACCAGACAGGACAGAAACATGCCGGGAGGTCCGTGCCTCACTATCAGTACCAGAGGGCCAGGAACACAGGAAGGCTACCCTCGTGTACTGTCCCCACCTGGTCACCAACTACCCCGGACGCCAACCGGAGCGAAGCCCCATTGTGTAAGGTTCTACCGTTCCGGATTCCACCGTCTGACGCCGCGTACGGGAACCGCTCAAAGCGGGAACCTCTCAGATGGGAACCTCACACCAGATGGGGCGGCTCAGGGAGGGGTGACACTGGCAGAGATGAAAAACAGGGGCGGGGGGTCAAACATGATACAGACAGATAGGGAGTTCAGCCAGACTAACCCTGCCTCACAATAGGAAAGACGCTGACCGTGCGCCACGCGGGGACAGGAACACACAGAACCAGGGCTAGAGCTCGGACCTAGGACACGAGGCAAGTAAGACATTAATAAACACAAATACCAAAACAAGAACAAGAAAACAAGAACCAAACAGAGAACAACCAGACTGGGCCACACAGAACACACACACAGAACAAAGTGTGACAAATGACACCTCAGCAATCCTCAGCGATCCTTAAATAACACAGATAAACAAGACACAGAAGAAACCAGGGGAAACGAGGGACAGGTGACAGGACTTAACAGGGAGTACTACAAACTGAGGAGACACACTAGGTAGAAAGCCTACATAGGGTGGACAGAAATAAAGGGACACAAACCGAATAAGGGGGAAAAAGAAAAGGAACAGGACCAGACACTCTGAGACGGCACAGCCGTCACAACTGTACATCCATTCCAGACATGGAAGATACTCTGATTTTAATTTACGACATTTGTTTTGCCAACTACGTTAGAACTTAGATGTACACACACAAAAAATAAAAAATAAAAAAGGATAACATCCCATCACAAAAAAGTGTAAATACAATGTCAAAATTTGTGTGTGTCTGTTGCCATTACACCCACATTTGTAAAACTGGTAAAAGTCTTCACCTTCAGTGTGTGGGCCTGAATTCACCAGAATATATTTTTAAAATCCTGATATATAGCATTTCTCAAATTTATTTGTCCTGTGGACCAGTGATGTCAGGCTTAACGACATCGCACCCCAGAGACTTTTGTGTGTCCCAAAACTGTGGTCCACTCTAACACATTTACTGTTTGAGCTTGAAGTGTTGAAGAACACTTTTTTTGTTCACTGAATTAGAATGAAAATTGCCTCTATGACGGCCTTTTTTTTATACTGTACATCAAGTTGTAATCTGAATGGTTTCTTTGGCACACCACACTTGTATACTCAGAGAAAAGCCTCCAAGCTCAATTGTTACCCCAGACTCTGTAAATAAGGAAAAAACTTGTGGGCCACTGGCATCTAAAATTTAAACTGTCTATTGAGTTAAGAAATCAAGACCTATGTGAATGTATAGAAATCAAATATATATATAGTTCCATGGGAAGAGTGTTGTGAGCAAGTGTTTGAGAGAAAGAGTGCCAAATACCAGGATCACTTGCAGGACTGCAGGGGAAAAGGTTGGCAGGCATGGCTCTTCCCAGTCAAGGTCGGCTGTAGAGGATTCCCAGCTCAGTCAGTATGGAGGATACTTATAGCGATTGGGGTGATGGGGAGGGAGAGAAAGATGACTGTTCGCAGGTTGGGGGAGGCAGCAGAGAGAGATTCTTGCTGGTTATGGAGCAGGAGAGAAGAGCTTAGCCGGAAGCCAGGGAGAGTTGATGGGCGGTGATTTGGCCACCACTGCTGACCCACCAATGCTGAGGGTGTTGCGGTTCAGGGTTGAAACCTCCAATGATCATTGGATACTGCCTGAGGACATCAACTCTTCCTGGCTAAGGCTACATTCACCAAATGCATCTCTGGATGTAATCGTAATCATTGACCTGCATTCCAAGCTATCTTTCAGATTCAGTGCTCTGCCATTGGCAGGAAAACACCCAGAAATAAATACTGGCCCAGGGTAGTAAAGAAAATGCCCTTATCTATTGAGTGGCCACATATACACAAAATTATTATATCACTTTCCAACAACTGGCCACAGTTTCTCTTATTGAAAGCTATGGGAACCAGGTTTGGTAAACTCGACTAATGTAACACAGCCTGCTTATACAGCTCGTTGATATGTTTAGTTGGGGTGGAGTTGATATGTTTTATGTTTCATCTCGACCCTATCTTGGGCTAATAGCCATGCACCAGACAGCCATTTTGGACGTTTAATTTATGAGACATGCCTTTGATGTGACGAATGTTTAGGCAGCTTAAAATCCAGGACAATACTAAAACAACCCGGATGAAATTTCCAGGTCTGAAAAAGACGACATGTCTGGGGAAAAGAGGATGTCAGGTCACACTACAGAAATCATTACATTAATGATATATTCATCTAATTGCCCACATACTGGATAGCCACAGGACAAAACACAGTTGGGATGCTATATAAGAGAGTGATTTAGTGTAAGAGACACTGTATAAATAGGACAAGACTTCAGAGAGTGTTATGAGACTGGGCCATTGTCTAGAGAGATGAATAATGGCACTGTCCTCCCAGTTGACAAAATTACACCATTGACTTGGCTTTCAGTCATATGGCTTGTCCACAGCATATAACAGGGATCTGTATCTTAGTCTTCTAGCTAGCAAGTCAGGGTTCTGCAACAGACAGATTATTCAAAGTAAATACCAAAATTGTAATTTACAACATCAGCCATGACTGCTTATAATGCTAAATAAACTAAGGGAAAAAAGCACAAAGAAAACAGTATGACAAATGTAAAGATGAGTGAACATTGACATGTCTGTGTAAAATATCCCCTTGGTGTTTTAGAAGGAAAAATTAAATCAAAGAACAACATCCATTTCAAATATGTTCAAGTTCTCTGATGATTAGCTCAAACTGATCTTTTAGAGCAAAATGTTTTATGAGTGCAGGTATGATCTTAGTTTCTGTGTGTTATTTGACCGCACTGTGCTGTTAATATGATAATCATGACCAACACTATGAGATGAATTACCATATTACCATTAATATACCTGCATTGGTCAGGTTGCTTCCCTGCCAACCACACAACATTTTTAAGTGGCAAAAGCTCTCTTTTTTGTCTGTAAATCACTTTGAATTAATCAGGCACTCTCATTATTAAAATGAAACATTGTTAGTTTGTTTTTAATGAAACAAAGTCAGATTGCGTGCTAATGACTGCATTGCTCAGAGTAAAATGTTTTGAACTGCTGTCACCACTCTTATCATTTCTTCAGTAAGCTGATGCTACAGTGGCAAAGTATTTTAAATTGTTATTGCTCAAGGAACAACTGCACTTTAGTCAAACCACAGCCTCCTAATTTTAGTGTTTGTGTTTCTTTGAAAAATTGTTTTGTTTACACAAATTTTTTGCAATTATCTCCCCAACAGTTCATAGTCCGTATCACTCACTAACTGGGACTCAGTCACCCGTTACCACCAACATGAGATGCCATCCAGAGAGCTAAAAATCTTATTTAGTACATTTGATGTAAAAAGTCGTGTCCAATAATGCAACAAACTTGGTCTTTGAACTGTTTACAATCAATACCCTGAACTCGCCATTAAAATTGCTGCCTCCATGGCAACTTTTACCAAATCAATAAATATTACTTTAGGAGGAGTTTATAAGATTTTATTCTGATGGGAATGTGTTGTAATGTTACAGGCTAATGTTACAGACATGAACCAACTGAGCTTGGATCAAGGAATATGCTTGCAAATATTTAGCTTAGACAGAATGTAATTATTTGTGAGCAACTTCTGTCTTAACAGTCCACTGCAGTATCCATAGTGATAGTATTCTATGGTTGGTCCCTGGCCTGTTTCTCACTATGTTTGTAGGCCCCATAACATAGCATTTGAAAAAGGTTGCTTCATCAAACAAGTCAAGTGAGTTTTGACCATACACATATAGTAAACAGTGAATTGAGGTAACATGCCTCCAGTACCATGGCGCAACACAAAAGCAGAACAGAACACAGATGAGTGCGAACAGGACACAAAAGTGTCCAAGAAACACAAGCACAATACAATTAGACAAAGTAGAGCACAAAGTAATTAATATATGTGTGGAAAAAATCAACACACGGTTTTGTTAAAATCATTTAATTTGAAAAGATTTTGAAGTAGACTGTATCATGATGTGGAGTTTCAATCATTCTGCTGGAACAAAAGGGTGCTGTAGGGAGCCTTTGCTGAAAACATTGTGGGCCATTTCTGGGTTGCTGCAAATGACATCACTTTTCTTAACATACTAATCTATAAATTGAAGGCAGGTGATGTCTCATAATTTTTATGACAGGGTTAGTGTACCGGAGAGTGGATTTTCCGGTACTTTCATGCAAATCTAATTTGGTGAATAAATTAAAGGTCACTCTCAGAATGTAACAAAGCAGGTAATGGATCTGGGAAGTGTTTTCCCCAAAAGTTAAAAGTTTAATGACATTACCAAATACAGTGTGCTCACTGTTAGTATAGGTGCAAGTACTGGTCTGATACTTTACCAAAAGTCTGACCCATGAAATCTTCTATGGTCTCTTTTGGCTCCAAAGATAATTTTCATCTTTGTGTAATATATTGCACATATTTCAGAACAGTTTCCCCCTCTATTCTCATTGCCTTGTCCATTTATATCCATCTGATGACAATGCTCATATAATGGAGGAATCCTCTCAAATGTAGTTTTAATGCTTCTCAGAAATTCCATAATGCTGCTCCCTGTTTGCCACTCTAAACTTCAGTCTCGCAACCTGAATGCTGATCAGCTCCTTGGGACCTTTAGGGACTGATAAAGTTCAGAGCACTGAGAGAAAGATAAAATGGCAGTTATCAGGGGTGCATGCAGGGATCACAGTGTTACACACAGTTTAAGACAGATTGTTTACTGCAATTTTTTGTATTTGATGATATCTGTTATAAAAAAAACGGGCACTCGCTGTGTCTTTCCCTCAGGTGGTGGTGAGGTTCAGGCATGTTTAGTATTTTGTCGGATGAAACTAAGCTCTAATTTTTGATACCTGCGCAGGACTAAAATTTTAGACATTCGTTACCATCAGCTGTTCCATATGTGCACATCACCCAGACATTTATTTTCCCTACATCAGCTTCATACTGATATGACCTTGAGTGTTTATATGACTTATGTCTGAAATCAGAGATTTTTTTGTCAAAAATTCTCATTTCTTTTTTATGAAAATATCTAAAGATCTAACTACACTGCCATTTTAATACATATATTTTGAGTAACTATTTTTGTAAAAGATGCTGGATTACAAAGAACGTTTATGTTAAAAGAACTTCTGTATAATATAAGTCACCACTCAAAGAATTCTTGTGGCTTAAAATGATGTTTCTAGATCATCAAACCCATTTTCAAATTTACGTCCTAACAGTTTCGCCCTCCCGTGTCTCGCTCCTTTCTCTCTTTCAGTGTAAATAACTATTGCATTTGTGTCCCTCCTCAGATCCCAGGAGCCTGTACTTAATTTATTTTCAATGCGTGGAAGAGATGGGTGACTGGGCCAGGCAGGGAAGTGAGGCTTAGGCCCAGATTGACCATAGGCTAGCGGGCCAGCTGCAGCTCCTCTGCGAGGTTAGAAGAAATGAGCGCATCAGCCAGCTGAGGGAGATGGGGCCTGTCTCTCACCCAAGACTACCATGTTAGAGCTTGGACTCATCCCTATCCTGGAGGGCTGGTCATCAGCAATGTTACCACCTGGCACTCTGGAGATCTGTTTAGTGTTGCTGGTGCTCCCAGCTGCAGTGGAGAGTCCCAAGACCCCACAAATGTTTTTTTGCTACTTAAACTTTCCACTGACACTTTGGCACCAAAATCTGCATGTTCTTTGCTGTTGACAGTCCTTATTTTCTGCTTCTATGCTCAACTCTCTTGCTTCTATGCTGGCAGCACCCCATCTCCTGTTTGTATGCCGCAGGTGCCCTAGTTTCCAAAGCCCAAGCAGTATATACTACAGTCTTCTGGCCCTGGCCAGATGCCCTGCCTCCTGGTCCCACCTCTCCAGACACCCTGTTCCGGTGTCTCCTTCTATGTCCATCCCAGTCTGTGTTATGGTCCTTATACCTGCACCTACCACATTACATGTCCCTGTTCCTTTTGTCATTCCTCTGTGTCCTCCTCCTCTTGTTTTGTACAGGTTCTCCTGTCAAGCCCTGTAATTATCTCTCTGTTCTGTTTAATGTCCAGCCCTCAGTTTCCACTTTTGTTCAGCCCTTAGTCATGTCTGCTCTTCTGTCCCATGTTCAACATTCTGTTCAACAAATTGCACACCCCTCTGTTGTACCCAGTGTCCAGTATCCATGTCTCAGATCCTGCGTCTCATTGTCAGTTCCTGACATGACTACATTTCCTGATCTGTCTACATTTTCTCCGGAGTCCCTTGCCAAACCCTTTGAACTAGCACCCATCCTGTATTCCATTTTTCCTAGTTCTGCCTTCAGTCCAATTGATGTTTATCTTCCCAGTGTCTGTCTTCCTGCCCTCTGTCTAGCCCTCTTATTGTTTGTAAGCTCAGTCTGTTTTACTTCATGATGCAGTGATCAGTGTTCTACAAGGAAGCCCCGGGTTCAAGCTTTTATTTTACTTTGACATGTATCACTTACATTCTTCATGACAAAGTACATTCCTTCATAGTAACAGTGTGAAGGGGGACCTCTTTCTGCAGGATCATGTTTAACGTACACTGACTGCAAAAATTGTTCAGGAATGGTTTGAGGTAGAAAGAGTTCAGGGAGTTCAACTTTCCCAGGTCTCTGTTTGATGGAGCATCTGTGGAATGTGCTGGACCAATTAATTAAGTCCAGCGAGATCCCCTTCATGAAGCATACAGGATTTAAAGGATCTGTGGGGTCCATGCAGATGGAAAATATCCAGGTTTCCAAATAACTGTCACGGGATGGGGTCTGAGAAGGGAGTGGGGCGGACGCCACAGTACATTCACAGACACGGATTTATTTAACAACTGCACAAAACATAACAGAATCAGAAAATACACAAACCACCTTTAACATAAAACATGAACACAGAACTTCAAACAGGAACATGGAACAAACAGAATAACAGGAGGAATACAGATGTGGGACCCATGCTCCTCAAAAGAACAAAATAACAGAGCCCCAGCTTGAGAACACCTCAGATGGCCAGGGTAGCAAGGGAAGTGCACCTGGGTCAGGGACAAAACGGGAGGAACACGGGCCTAGGGAAACAGAACAGAAAACATTAGCAAAACAAACGAGGAACAGGAACATGACAGAACATGAACATGGCAGGAACGAGAACGGGACAGAACAGGAGCGAAGCAGGACGGGAATGAGACTGAACAGGAATGATACAGGTACGGGAACGTGGCTGAAATGAGAATGAGACAGAACAGGAACGAGACAGAACAGGAATGAGGCAGAACAGGAACAGGAACAAGGAACATGGCTAGGAACGACAGAAAGGGAAACGGGGACAAAGACTTGAATACAAGAAACTGAAAACATGACAACGGAAACATCAAGACAGAACAGACAAGACACGAGGTCCGTGCTCCTCAAAGAAACAAAAAACCAGCAAACAGGACTCAGGGCAGGGCTCTCCTCATTATCCATTGAGGACAGGAGCACATGGGAACAGGAAAACGAGATGGAGGAACACAGATCTGAAACAGACAGAAACATGAACGTAAACAGGGACTTAACAGACAAGAAACGAGGACTGACCTGACCGGAAGACACACAGAACAGGGGCCTGAGCATCTAACCCCTCCTCGAGACGTCGAAGGAATTGACCTTCACCTCGAAGATGTCGAGGGTCTTAAGCTCCACTTCGAGTGTCAAGGAAATGAGACTCTTCCTCGGAGACACTGAGAAGGTGCGCTTCTCCGTGGAGAGGCCAAGGGGACCAAGCTTCTCCTTGGGCCATCGAGGGCATTATACGAGGATACAGGGATTGACACAGACCAATCGCCACGCGAGACAGGAACTCTGGAGGAACCCGGATCTGGAAAACAGAATTGAGAAACACAGGGAGACAGAGAAACTGACAGACACGAGGACCGAGATCCGAGCTCTCCGGGGAAACCCATACACTAACAGGGAACTTGACCATGAATGGGAACCAGTAACGTGAACTAGTCGAGCACTACGCCTACCTCAAGAACATCGAGGGATTCAGCTAGTTTCAGACATTCAGAGAGCATAGGCAATGAACGGGGACAGGCTCTAGCCGAGAACTGCGCTCTCCTTGAAAAAACGCCAGTCTCAGACATTCAAAGAGCGCTTAACCTCTCCGCAAGACGTTGAAGGAATAAAGCTTCCTCTGGAAAACATGGAGGGAATTAAGCTCCACTTCGAGTGTCAAGGTCCTGAGGTTCTTCCTCGGAAACGCAGAGAACCTGAAGCTTCTTATTGGTGAAGCTTCTCCTCGGGCCGTTGAGGGAACGAGACAGGGATACAGGGTTTGACGCCGACCATGCGCCACGCATTACACAACCCCAGGGAGAGAGCTCGAACCTGGAACACAAGACAGGTTAGACAGGGGAGACCAAGACAACCGAGAACATGAACCAGACAAGAGAAAGACAGGAGAACGTGAACATAGAACGTGGACAGATTGTGCAACGAGAATGTGACCGGACAGAAAGACAGAACACACCCTGGACATGGAGGTGAGACAAGGAATGCGACAAATGAAACCTCAGTGATCCTAGAGATTGCTGAGGTTTAAATAATAGGGACAAACGAGGCATGGCTGGGACTGACAGAAACGAGGGGCAGGTGAGTCAGGTCAGACAGGGACCCGATACAAATAGGGCTGTCACACTTACTAGGGAAGGAGGGGACCAAGACAGGGTGGACAAAAGTAAAGGGACAAATAATTTTATCTGCAGCAGAAAAAGGAAAGGAAACGAACAGGAAATTAGACATTTAGGAGACAGGGAGCAGGCCCGGCACGGATGGGACGGTGCAGCCATCACAATAAGTAATGAGGTATGGTAAATGTATACATTGTGGAACAAAACAAAGTAAGATTTGACAACATCTCTTGCATGGAAACAACAAACTACAAAATATTAGGCAGGTGGTATATTCTGGCTACTTAGTTTATGTAGAGAAACGTGTACAAAGGTGTATAAAGAAAAGTACTGGTTTATTTGGTCTTCATTTAAATCTTTGCTTCAGATCAAATTATTTTGAGTCACAAATAGCAATGAAAATAATATTGAACTGACCTCTTTTTGGCTGGTTTAATTCTGTGCTGAGTCGTTGACTTCTTCCAGCGAATTGAACACAACTTGTATGGCATCTTGATTTAAATGCAGGTCACAGTTAGCATTGAAAAAAACAATAACCCTTTTTTCAGATCCCTGAGGCAACTGTGACAACCAGCTCTGAGGGACATATTGGTTTGTTACAATTCTTCAGAGAACTGCATTTGGTAAAATATTTGAATGAAGATACGATAAGTTAAATCTTTATTAGTTCCACGAGTGGGAAATTTCCATTTTTACAGCAGAAGGTGGACAGGACACAAGTAAGAGCAGCAAAAATACACAAGAATAGAACTATACACAATATACAAAGAACACAAAAATATACAATACTGTGCAAACGGCATGCATTTATATCAGCAGTGGTTTTTTTCTGCAAGCAAAAACACAAGTGAACATTAGAATAAATTCAAACCAGGTATTTGTAGTGTCTGTAATGAATGTCACATGTGTCTTGTCTCACTTACCTATTTAAGCCCATCATCTGTTCACTGTTTTATCTACAGGCTGCCTTTGTTGTTCTGTCTTCTATGTGTCTGTATCTGTTTTATTTAATCATAAGATTGTTCTTATATTTCAATCAGTCATGCCTCATTATCTATCTAATGAAAATGTATCTTGCTTAAGTTCATGAATCAAGAGTAGTCCAGCCTTTATCTGGTGTGAACCATGGGAAGAGATATCCTAATTTTGGTGTTTATGACAGATTTACTGTGAACAGATTGAGATTTTTTTTTTTCTGTACCCCATATTTGTATATAAAAAAAATTATCTGAGTCATTCTACAGAAAGGTCCACTTTTGACATGGTAGGATACCTGAAAATGGATTTCTATTTCTTGTCTTTAAATGTATACCACATTATTACTTTAGTAATTGTTTATAGATATACGCATAAGGTATACCTTAAGTATATTTTTCCTTTTTTGTGCATTTATTTAAATGTTTCATGGGCAGTCTATTTGTCACTAGTGTTACCTTACGTCTTTTGAAGATAAATATTATTTCTAAAATTTTCTTGCACATGTAATCAGATATACAGTACAACAATGAGGCAAGTAAACAGGTGATCATTATTTTATTTCTTTTAATAATGTTTGTTAAAATTGTGTTTGAATGATGTTTCACTCAGTTTCACAACCATGTATTTGCTATAAACTTTAAATTATTTTTTTAAATATTTATAAACAAGTCATGATAAATATTCTTTATATATCAACTTATATAATACAGCAAAATTAAATAAATTAATATAAAATCATTATCATGAGAAATGTGACATTTTAATATAATGTTACTTAAAACACACAATAAGACATACATAACATCAAATTATCTTGAGTCCTCAATTCTAAAGAAGCATTGTTAAAATACTTTTAAAACTTTAGTAAAAGATTATGAAAAACAACCTAATACATTTTAATTGCACTTGAAAGACCAAAGAAGATAAGGCCAGTGTGTTCATTACAGCTGTCACATGTTATACAGTGACGGTAACACCAGTGACAACTCTAATGAAAATTCAATTTACAAAATGGCTTGAATCCATTTTTATTCTTTTTTTCATTTCCCAAAGAATAGTAAGTAAAACCAGTGACTTTAAAAGTGAATTTGAAAGTGACCACTAAAGCTTCAGAGGAAATCTTAAGATAAATTCAAATAATTCTGAAAAAAAAAGACAGTGACCTTACCATGTGCCTATACTCACTGATCTTCAGAGAGGAAGTAAAAGGTAGTCCTTTGATGTCATGTTACGGCCAGGGATATAATAAGGATGGAAAGGATTGTCCAGATACAGGAAAAAAGTCACAGACAGAATTACAAAATCTTGTTGTGGATAGACAAATAGACAGCAATACGAAACAATAGTGCAACTATGCACAGGGAAACCAGGGGCGGAGCTTGAGGGTGGCTTTGGGTACTGGGCCCCGAATCTCACTTCAAAAGCCCCGAATAATTTTAAGCTTTTAAAAAATATGACAACCCTGACAATACATGCTGCCTATGAAATACATTAAAACTCATTAATGGGCACAAACCCCCGTTTCCCTCATTCTTAAAATGCTGTTATTTCAACGGGCTGAAACTACAAAAACAAAATTCCACCAACTGATACATTGTTCACTCAATATTGTAAACACTAACTGTGCTGCCCTCACCACACGTAACTCTGTGTGGCTAGACAGCCAGCGAACAAAACAAAAGAGATCTCCATACAAGGCTTGTTTTTACTGAAGATTTCTTGTAAATGTTTCCTTTTTTTGTAAAAAAAAACCTGAAAGTTTTGCAGGGTACATGAGTACACAAGAGCTGTTCTCTCTCTCCCCAAACTAGCTCAACCTCACTGGAGAAATGTCCAAGATAATCATAGCAAGAATGCTCACTTCCCCTAAGCTAAACGCACAACACCATAAAGATCTCGGTCGGATTTCTAATCCAACACATTTTAAACATTGTTATTATGAACTTACCTATACTATCTATTAACTATTTACTGTCTTTGACCGAAATCATCACACTTACGGCTAATTTCTACTTGTCTGTCGTCTGTCAGAACTCGTCTCTGTCTTCAAGTAGCATCAAACCACCAGTGATACATCAGAAGCAGCTGCCAGTAACTTGTCAGACATTTCAAGTCAGTGATATAAACACATCAGTTCAGCGCACTTTGACATTTGATGCTTATCACAACTTGGCTGTACTGTACAGCACTACAATGGCTATGCTATGCTAGCTCTTTTAGACTGCAAAGAGTTGCTATGATAATTCCTTCCTGCATACAAAACATATAACCAGCATTATTTAACTTTCAGAAATCTGTTTTCCAAATGTAATTATCTCTCATTTTAGCTTATTTGACAGTGTTATATTACCTAAAAAAATGTTAGGCTACTTTACGTTAAAACAGGATCCAGGTGGCATATTTAGGATTTGCCATGTCTACCCTAAAATGGACTAGAATGCAGGAAATTGCATCTAGGAAATCGAAATTTTTTCTGGGGGAGGACCCCCACACCCTCCTCTGGGCTAAGCCCCGGATGCTCACTACGTCTGGCTCTGCCTCTGAGTGAAACTATATACAACAGAGATGAC
>JBBMFX010575734.1:0-14426 GCA_037832545.1 Rhabdalestes septentrionalis | reverse complement strand
TGTGCCTTTCCGAATACCATATTTGTATTCTCTAATATATATTAGAGATGTGCAGAGCGGCTGCTTTTTGTATTTGTATTTGTTAAAAGGGAAAATTATTCATATTCGTACTTGTTATTGTATTCGAGTAAAATGTACATGTAGCGTGAAAACTCCACCCCTCCCCCGAATGTACTCCTGAACTTGAGCGTGTGATGGGGGGAGCTGGCGGGGGAGGCGGAATATCTAAAAGTGAAAGTGATCAATCAATCGTACCACTGCACACAGTGTGAACAGCACGAAATTCCTCCCCTGCATTTAAACCCATTCACCAAGTGAAGCAGCGTGCAGCCATGGACTCTGTGCCCGGAGAGCAGTGTGTGGGGACGGTACCATGCTCAGTGTACCTCAGACGTGCCTAGCGAACTTCAGGATCGACCCATGACTTTCTGATCGCAGGGCGAGTGCCCTAACCACGCAAGCATGTTTACATATATTTTACTACATAAAACAGTTAAATATTCTAAAACTTAATCTGAGTTGTTACTGTATTATTGTGTTACTTTATTTTACTTTACCTGTAGTGGAGGAGGCCACAGTTGTCTCAATAAGTTCTGGGAATACTGGAGCAGTAGTGGGTGTAATGCTTTCAATGTCTGTAATGCATGTAAGAGAGACATAATACACAAAACCTTTAACATTAAGAAGATCTGAGGAAAATAAAAATGTTGAAATATGTTTCAATGATCAAACTTGCCTGCACAATAAGCAGATGAACAGACAGATGGACTGACAAACTCATACACATAGTAATTTCCTGGACAAGCTTTCACTTGAATGGGGAAGGATTTAAAGTAACAACAGTCATTGTTCCAGTTTCCACAGATCTGCCGAGTGACCACTCCATCTTCCAGTCGTGGGTGAGAACCATTGAGCCACAGAGGGATGTTAGTGCCACACATGTTTGGGCTAACACATGACTCTGGCATCCGGATATTATCACCATGGTAGAGGAGCCGGTACCAGCCATTCCAGTTAATGGTGGTGTCACACCACCAGGACCAGTAGTTTGTGTGGTTTGTGGCTCTTCCAAGCTCATCCAGAATGTTGTATTTGTTGCAGGGATCATAACTTGGTTTGGAGAATCCAACTGTTATGGAAATATTGTATAGTTAACAAAATATTTAGGTTTCTGGGGCAGTGAATTTTAACACACTTCTTACTCCAAATCAAAACTTCTTCTGACTAATTACAAAACATGACTTGAGCAAAATAACTTTGCTACCTGTGCAGTAAGTTGGCATTGGGAGTGATACATCTGGCTTGATGAGTTTGTAGACATAGTACTGTCCTGGACAGGCTTTCACTTGGATTGGGTTGGATGTTCTGTGGGTCTGTGCTTGTGGGTACTGGTAGTATTCATCCAATCTGTTTCCATAGACTTCTCGAGTGACAATGCCATCTTCAGGGCGTGGATGAGAGCCACCAAGCCAAAGTGCAGTATATCCACCACACAGCACATAACTCACGGACCCCTCCAGAAGCTGTGCGTCTGCCCCGAGAAAAAAAAGCCGATACCAGCCGCTCCATTCAATTAGAGTGTCATCATGTCCTATATTGTAATACCAATACCATTTAGTTGAATTTCTCCATTCATCATCTAGAACAGTGTAGTTATGACAGGGGTCAAACTTGTAACTGGATTGAGTGGTTGCTGTGAAAACAGATGGACACAGTCAGTGCTTTGCCTGCCTCAGTTTATTGCTTACAGTGTCAGACTTTTTACCCTCGTGTTTTTGGGGGTTTTTTTGTGGATATCGATTTGTTGTTGAATAAGTGTTCATTATTCAATAGGAACACAAGTAATAAAGGGGTGACAAAATGTGACCTTGGCATGGGGATCAAAATGTCTTCTGCTTAATCATTATTTTACTAAATAGTACTGAACCAGGCCAACACATGACCTTTTAATTCATTTTATACATTAAAACATTTTAAAAGACAAAGGAGGTCAAAGCATCTTACTGGAGGTTGCATTTGTTCCTTCATCAGTTATCAGAGGAACAGTTGGAGTTACAGTGCTCACATCTGAAAAGAGAACAAGTTAAAATAGCTGTGTAAAAATAACAAAAGAGTTTTAAAATTACAAACTGAGTCAATAGATTACCTGTACAGTAGGCCGCATAGTCAAAAGTTGGATTCACAAGCTCATAGACGTAGAAGTTTCCTGGACATGCTTTAACCCGAATGGGGTTTGAGTGTTGGTAACAGCAGCCTCTCCATTCATGTATACAGACCTCCCGAGTGACCACTCCATCCTCTATCTGAGGATGAGGCGTGCTGAGTGACAGTGTGAAAGAAGAACCACAACTGAACATAGGAACACAACTCTCTGACATACGGATGTTCATCCCGTGGTAGAACAGTCGGTACCAGCCATTCCAGTTAAAGTTACTGTTAGGAATCCACAGTACGGTCTCATTACTGCCTCTCCAGGGTTGATCCAGAGAGACATATTTGTGGCAGGGGTCAGTGATGTTGTCAAAAGGAACTGTCAAAAAACAGCAATCATTGTTAATGTAATGTGCAAAGGCTTGGAAACCTCAGTTCTTTATTTATGCAGTTAGTTTTTTTTATTTATTTTCTTGAATTTTCAGTTTTCAGTTCAGTTTTTTTTTATTTTAAGGTTAAAAAAAATCGTCTCTATATAAAATTCAGATTTCACTACAATTTTATTCAAACTAAACTGTTGTTATTTTTTCATCATTTTGATAATCTTTTGTTTTCTTTTTAATTATTCATATCATTGTGTGATTAAATTATTTATTTGAGATAAGTATACAGACAACTCTACATTTGTAAAGAGTAAAAGTTTGTAAAAAGTAAAAATAAGTATAAATTCATAGTAAAGGTGATTGACAGTAAATCTAGAAATTAGCTGGAAAAGGATGCTGCACCTGTACAGTATGTGGGCATTGGGAGTGACAGTTCTGGTCGAACAAGTTTGTAGACATAGTAATGTCCCGGACAGGCTTTCACTTGGATGCTATTTGATCTGATGCTGTAACTGCACTGTTCGTCAATCCACCAATATTCTCTGTAGGATCCAGAGATTTCCCGGGTGACGATGCCGTCCTCTGGTTGTGGATGAGATCCACTGAGCCAGAGTGAAGTGTAGCCACCACATTTCACATTGTTCACACAGTGCTCAAAGATCTGAGCGTTCTTTCCCTGCAGATACAACCGATACCAGCCATTCCAGTCAACAAGAGTGTCATCATGACCTCTGTAAGTGTAACTGAAAGGAGTGTAACTGTACACATTTCTCCAGGACTCATCAAGGGCAGTGTAGTGCAAGCAGGGATCAAAACTGTAGCTGGATGGAGTGGTTGCTGTGGTATGAACAAATTATTAATTTCACATTTTAGTAGAGTCAACACATCAGCACAGGGAGTTTTTTCATTGCTTTAATCACAGAAATACTACTCAAGCTTAATATGGGGACAAAAGCTAAAATATCAAATCTTCACTTTATTTTCAGCTTAGTTTAAGATGCAATATATATGTTTCGGCAAAGGAATCCTGATGGAAGAAACTGTATCAAAAAGTTCATTCAATTTCATAAATAAATATTTTTGGGTTTCACTGTCCTTATATTATTTATGGATACAAAAAATGAATAAAGGGTAGTAACATGTACCCCAATCAGCTATAATATTTAAAACTCCAGTTGGAGCGCTCCTCCCCCGAGGACAATAGGCGGCTCCCGTAAGCGGGCTCCATCCCCAATGACAGTGAGGGGCTCTTTGCAAATAAGGAAAAGGACACTAAAAGGGAGCATTGCTTTAAACTTAAACAGACCACCCTGGCCATACAGATTGCTAGCCAGAAGGTTACCTAAGAATAGGCGGTCAGTTGGGGCTCATGGGGCACTGCCCTTTGCTACATTTAGGGTGTTCTGGGGGCTGTCGGTCCACCATCAAGCTGGATGTTCTTTGAGTTCTCCTTAACTCTTTAGTCTTGAAGTCTGGCTCTTGTGTATTTTGTTTTGTTTTTGAATTGAAAAATAAAATAACTAAAACAGGAAAGTCTGCTTACGTGCCTGCCCTCATTTGGGGAGAAGAGGGTAATATGACTATTGGGACATTATGTGAAGGGCCAATTTAACCCCAGGAAAAACACATTTTCAAATATTTCGTTTGGCCCCCAAATCAGAGGGAAGTTATTTATGAATATAAAATTACTATTTTGATATTGTGAACTCAAATGTGTGTGATACTCAAATGTGTGCAAAATATTAATATGTCTTACATTTTATACATTGCTGATACAAACAAGATGTGATCAGGACATTGAAAACATGTTAAATTTAGGGTGAACATGTTGTTTATTTTCACCCAGAATGAGACGTAAACAGTAAGACCACTATATTAAACTTTGAATGTCTGGTCCTAATTCATGCATGATAAAAAAGGGTAATATGTGCTCAAGAACAGGAAACTTACTGGTGGTGATGTTGAGCTCTGAATATGATGTCTGGGTTATTGTGCTGACATCTGAGAATCAAAAAACGTAATATTTGGTATAAACTTAAAATGTACTATTCATGGTATCTAATTGTAGTGTAGAAATCTAGCATATGAAATAAACACACTACCTGCACAGTAGGCCATACTGCAGTAGGCAGTGGGTCTGACAATCTCATACACATAGTAGTTATCTGGACATGCTTTAACCCGTATAGGGGTGGATTTGAAGAGACAGCAGTCATATCCTGCATTTGCACAGACCTGCCGAGTGACCACTCCATCCTCGATCTGGGGATGAGGACTGTTGAGCCACAGAGTATAATAAGCACCACATCTGGATGCAGGAACACAGCTGTCTGACATACGGATGTTCATCCCATAATAGAACAGCCTGTACCAGCCATTCCAGTTGAAATCACTGTCACAAATATTTAATTGAGTTTCATTACTGGCTCTCCAGGGTTGATCCAGAGAAACATAGTTGTGACATGGATCATAAGTGAGGTTGTTAAAAGCAACTGTCATAGAAAAAAAAATCAACTGTTATAAAGTGGAACCAATTTTAATAAATTATAATATACTTTACGTTTACAATTATCCTAAATCATTCTAAGAGTGTTAAATCTGTACTGTGAATTAATTCACAGTGTTTACCTGCACAGTATGTGGGCATTGGCATGGAAACGTCTGGCCTGACCAGTTTGTAGACGTAGTAAGATCCTGCACAGGCTTTGACCTGGATTGTGTTGGATCTGGTGTAGCTGCATTCATTACCATAGTTTTCACGGTTGGAAGAGAAGATTTCTCTGGTGACAATACTGTCCTCCACTCGTGGATGAGATCCTCCCAGCCACAGTGCAGTGAAACCCCCACATGTTCTGGAGCTCACACACCACTCAGTCTCGGCAATCTGGGCACTTTTGCCCTGAATGTACATCCGGTACCAGCCCTTCCACTCAACAACTGTGTCATCATGTCCTCGTTAGTAAGTGTCAGTAATGCGTGCGTTTCTCCAGGAGTCATCAATAGCTCTATAGTTTATGCAGGGATCAACGCTGGAATTGGTAGCAGGAGTCGCTGTGGAAGAGACATTTCTGTTGGTGAGATTTTCTAATCTTTCTACAGTGATACTCAAAATAAAATAAAAAAAAGCATTAATGTAGTTAAAAGGCTATAATGTCATAAGTATGATATTTTTGGAACTTTCATAGAATGTTATTATTTGATTGCACATAGAACAGGTTGTTCATGACTGTGTTCATAAGCTAATATAGGAATATGACCTACAGTATAATTTGTGTGAAATATATGAATTATTTTTCCAATTTAGGTAATATTGCATCGTAGAATGTAGGACATTGTGCAATGACATTAATTATTTGTGAGAGGTCACAGGAAAATGGGCCTGCTCCGTTTTAAACTACAATATAAAAACTAGGCTGTACATGCAAAAACAATGCATCTCACAACATCTCAAGAAAATATTGCAAACCTGACATTTAAACACTTGTATATTTTTAAATAAATAGTACTTACTAAGGAATATTTTTAGGTAAGTAAAATGAGTATAAACAAGGGTTGAAACAGGTTTTGTAATGTCCGAACAGAAAACTAGGAACCAAATCTTGATATGAGAGCAGGGTGTACCTAGTCAATGCATCAAAGGCTGATTTCCTAGTGGTAACATTGATAAAGCAAAGTTAACAATTATTAGAATAGTTTGAACTGTTCTGTCAGAAAGTGGGCAGACTGGTGACCAAGCCAGTGAGACATGAGACCGTTGACGGAAGAGGAAGAGGGTGCAAGAGCTCATGTGTTGTGTTTTTATAAAGGCAGTTATACACATTAGATTGTTCACCTAACCCAAATTTGAGGGGCGTGCAGCGCAGAGCCACTGCTTCCCAAAAGGACGCCTCAAGGTCACATTAACTACCTGCACAACTTTACTTAAATGTAAGTAAAAATCACACTTTGACCAATACATAACTGAAATATTTGTGAGTGAAAATAAATATGGGAACTTACTCATGGTTATGTTGAATTCGGGATCAGTGGCTGGAGTTATGGTACTGATATCTGGAAAGAGGACATTTTAGAGTAAGCATGACAACGTCAACATAACACATGTAGCTGACTGAAATAGTGAAAATCCTGTAGCTGAATGAAAAAGTGAGTTACCTGTACAGTAGGCCATGTCACAGTACTTTGGGCTAAGGAACTTGTACACATAGTAGTTTCCTGGACATGCTTTAATTTGAACTGAGGTTGAACCAAAGAAGCAGCAGTCAACCCCTGCATTTGCACAGACCTGGCGAGTGACCACTCCATCCTCTATTTGAGGATGAAGACCATTGAGCCACAGTGTGTAAAAAGAACCACATGCGTATGTAGGAACACAGCTCTCTGACATACGGATGTTCATCCCATGGTAGAACAGTCGGTACCAGCCATTCCAGTTGAAGTTTCTGTCACAAATATTTAATCCAGTTGCATTGTTGGCTCTCCAGGGTTGGTCCAGGGAAGTGTATTTATTGCAGGGATCATTACTCTGAGTATGTGATGTAGCTGTTGTGGAAACATTAAGCCAACATGTGATAATGCAACACAAAGATTCGCAGAGCGACGTACAACAATGCTCAAGTAATCCACAACAGGATCAAGGTCCTATAAAGCAAGATTTAAGTCAACATCCACCAATCACCTATGGTACTGTAGCTGAGTACACCTGATAAACACCATCACTGATACCTAACTACAACAATCTTGACACATCAGACAACACCTGTAAAAGAAGGTAAAACATGGTTAGGAATGTAAGAAGGTTTTTTGTTTTGTTTTATTTGGGAAGAAAGAGAAATAAGAGATGGTTAGTCGCCAAGGTGTTCCTTGAGTCAGTGGGTCTTTAGCCAACATTTGAAAACAGCAAAAGACTCTGCCGATCTGATGGTGAGAGGGAGATAATTCCACCACTGGGGGGCCAAGACTGAGAGAGGGGGGCCAAGATGTATATACTATATTCTTTAGAATGGATTCTTGTGGAATAAGAACCTCATATCATTTTCCTTCACCTAGGTAAACACACTCATATCTAGACAGAATCAGTATCCTTAAAACTACATAGCTATGTTACATATTTAGTTAGGTAACAGTTATATTACATAGATATACATAGTTTAATTGTATGATTTTATAATGAATCACTCCGGGACCACATTGCATTTAATAATAGATCTAATTTTGCTATTCAGTGCTGTTGGTCATCATCGTGTTAAATATAATGTGTCACATGGGGGTGTTGGAGGACACACTTGCAAGAGGCAGAGTGGGTTGGATACAGTTTCTTTTATTTTCCAAGTCTCGATTATCAAACACAAACATTTTTTTCCTAAACAACTTCCAAAAACCAAATGTGGTAATACAGAGTTCCTGTACGTTCCGAGTAAGATAGTGACTGGAAAACCAGAGAGAACCATCCAACTCCCATCCTCTGTTTACACAAGCTTTTACAAAACATCAGACATGGAGCTTAGTGAACCCGCAAATCACGACTGGGTAAGCCGGCCTTTTAAACCCACCTAGGACTCAACAAACCAATCACACAACACAGAAAATTACATCAACAATCCTTGTTACACATAACACAGGTGGACTTGTCATCGGGTTCTTAGCAACCCAGTTAATAATCTACTGGGCTCCGGCATGATTTTTAGTTGCTCAGGCACCTGATGACTCAAGCAATCCGAACACACCCACACACCAGTGTTGGGCAAGTTACTTCAAAACTGTAATGTGTTATTTATTACTTGTTACTGTCATTTCCAAGTAATTCATAACATTACAATATTACTGTATTTAAAATGTAAGGCATTACACTACTATTGCATTACTTTTAAGTTCCTTTCGCCAAAATAACAGGAAATGTGGATTTGGCGTGTAAATATAGCTCATGACGCTCAATCAGCTCATAACAGCTCCAGCGGAAGGCGACAGTACTATCCGCCTTTAGATCAGCTGCAGGTTCACTCGTCTCTAGGGTGAGCAGATTTGGGATTGTGAAGAAGAGAACACCTTAGCGGGACTTTCTTTACCAGCTGGGCCGGTCCGGGGGTTGTTAGATGTTTAATGCGCGTCTCAGACCGACGGCCGTTCTGGACTTTCAGGTTCTGAGAGATGCCCGTAATGTGACGAATGTTCAGGCGGCTCAAAATCCCGAAGAATTCTAAAATTCCAGCCGGATGTGAGACGCAGGTCTCAGAAACAGGACATGTCCGGGAAAAAGAGGACGTCCCCCTACTCTTCTCTCTGTCTGACTACAAGAAGTGAAACATTTTGCACGGTAATTTGCACATTGCTCTGTAATGCCTTAAATGACAGCGTTACAGTAAAAAGCAATGCAGAACAGTAATTAGTTACTTTTGTAACGCATTACACCCAACAATGCCACACACACACTACGTGCCCAGGGCTGTGACCTAGTACACCGGGGAAGAACTGCGTTGGGGACACGACCGTGGCAGAGCTGTCATGACATTACACTTTGATTGTCATATGCTTTTGGCACTACTAGTGTTTTGCTATTAGTGAATGGTCTGAAGACACACTTTCTCCAAAGACAGGCAAATGTCCAAACCCAGAAAAACAGCAGCAGCAGTAAGTGCAAAGCAGTCAGTCTCAGTGATATCCAAAGCCATTGTCAGTTCACAGAAAAAACGTAAAAAGAAAATAAACTCAAAAAGGAAACACAAACAGTTCTGCCCCAACTAAAACCTCGGCTCAAAAGAGGCTCAGAAGGACTCATGTCATGAAAGCCATGTCTGTGTTAAGTCTGTTTGTCGCTTGAGGAGGGCGGACTAAATATCAAATATCTCGATACCAACATTGGTACTGAAATTGACTGTTATATATTAGTGCCAATGCTTTTCAAGCACGGAGCGTCACACTCTGCTCTTCCCCACCCTTGTTTTTCAGTTATTTGCACCTTTTTTGTTTGTTGTATTTTCAATAATTTTTTAATTCTTTTTTCAAAATCTGAGAAGGACACTGTAGTGGAGAATGTTTGTTTTATTTTGTAGTTTTATGTGATATTTTTAGTACTATAGTTTTTTTTATTGTTCTCATTTTTTTCATTATGATAAAAAATAATTATTATATTATATTATAATATATTATTAAATAATTATCATCATTTATTATCACTATAACAAACTAGAACCATAACGAAACTATTTTTCTTAAATAAAGTAAGTACACAGAAATAACTTTTGTCCCGGTTTTAACCAATGAATATCCAAAGGACAACTCATCGCAATTTAATAGTGCATCCACCTTAACTTAAAAGTTTCAATATTGGTATTAGCAAGACTGGCCCCTTATTAACTTGATATGGGGTCTATACTAAATCTTATAGTATTGCGCTTGTTTTTTTTTTTCTTTTCTAATCAGTCAATAGACACATCCTCAGCTGTACATCCTTTCAGACTAACCATGAAAAACAACTTTTAAAAAAACAGAACACTATTCCTGCTTTTGTTTTAAAAATTCAGAAGCTGAGAATGGTGGAGAAGAAATAGAACAGCCTTATTCGAAAACATCCATCAACATTTTGAACTTGGGTGAGATTTTATAAGATGCCATACATGTCAGATCAGATGTCACTAGCTCCTCTCCTGAGCATCCTTAAAGATCTTATTTCTGTGTCTGTAGCTTTAAATGATAATAAAGGGGTATGAGGCGGGGTGAGGAAGAGAGAGGCGAAGCAGGGAAGGTGTGGGAGGGGCCACCGGAATTTTCAGGCTGAAACAAAGGCACTTTCGGTTTCAGGCGATTTTTATTTTTTTCGGACTGAAACTGTGATGATGCCGCCCCGCCCAAGATTGGTTTAGGTTCAGGATGTCTCCTTTGTCTACGCATTTCCATATTTCTAAGAAAGACACGCGGAAAGCCATTTGTCTCAATGTCGGGGTTAATAGTCGACTATAGAGGCACTAGTCGATGTCAGCTGAGACAAGTCGACTAGTCATGTGTTTGCTTTTCTCTCTCTCTGTGCCCTCACTTGTGGTCGTAATGCCTCTGGTTCCGATTGGCTGACACTGAAACCCATTCCTTGGTTTTATCTAGAGTTACTATAGTTACAATTACTATAGTCCCTTCATAAAAGGGGCGGTACCGTTCGCATGTAGAGGGGATTCTAAACAGGAGACCACAACAAGAAGAGAGAAACGTCAGGAGAGAACAGAGACACACATCACAGGTGTGGAGATTCTTCACTCTAAACAAATAAACAGCACAGAGACATGCAGAACCTGCAATGGAGTTAAAATACAGTAAAAGAACCGGCATACTGCAGGGTCTGAAATGGCACTACTAGGTAACATGCTAACGCTAGCACTGCAGAGAGTCGTCCAGTCCAGAGGTGCCGCGGCTTAAACTGTTCCCACTTTCTGTTTACAATTGAATTTACCAGAACAGTCAAGGTATCACCGTTTTATTTGTTTAGTTTAATTGTAATTTTGACTGTGAACATTTCAGAAAACTTAAACTTAATAAAAGTTGCTCACCACGACTATCTCGATGGATTAGTTGACTTGAAGTCTCTAATGCCCTAGTACGTGATGTCCGTTATCACGTTCTGTTTTGTGTTATTTGTTTCTTGCATATTTTAAGATATTAATGAATAGATAAGAATTGAAGACACGATTTATTAAAAGGTGTGCTTGAACAGTAGAAAAGGGGCAAAATGTTTTGATAAGAGCAGTAATAAGATTAAGTAGAATGGTGACATGTGTAATAAGAGTATGTAGCAACTTTGTTGTAGAAAATAATAACATAACCAGCTGCATAACATGCTCTTTATGGTTATATTTTAATATGAATTAAATTATATTGTGTAAAAAAATAATGTGACTATATATAACAATCATTGTTTGAAACATAAGAGATATATTTGACAATTTTACAATTATAAAAAAAAATGTTTCACCTTATTAGAATTGCAAATTAAGAAAAAATACAAATAAAATTTCGCTTTATTAAAGTTATGATCAAGACCGGTGAAAGGCATCAGATTACCTTCTGACTGTCCCATGTTTAGTCCTCCTGTGAAGAAAAGAATGTTGGACATGCATCGGATATTGGGACTTATGTCACTGGAGCTGCAGGTTGAGTAACTCTTGCTCACATTACTTAAGAATAATAAATAAATTAATAAACAATAAGTCATTTTTTCCTGCAGCTCAGTCAGGTTTTATATGGCTTCAAAAAAACAAGACCTTAAGAAAATATAACCACAAATATAGTGGTTTAAAACACAAATGCTAACGGACAGTTTTAAGTTGTTTGGTCTCTTTCCTTTAAACCTTTCATTTACTGCTCAGCTCCTCTGACTCATACTTCAGGTTCGTTTGTAAAGAAAGGCTTGTTATTTCAATGAATGTCAAACCTGCAGCCATGCCTAAAGTTAACCCTAAAAACAAAAACTAAACATACAAGACTTTCAAGAAACTTCAATAAACACCCAAAAATTCAAAGATTTTTATACTTTAACGCCAGAAATAATAGTATTGAGGCAAAATTGTTTTTTAATTTTGTTTAGTTAAAATGCACTTTTACTTTTCAGCTCAGAATACTCTGACCTGAAAATAATATTAATAAAGCTTGTGAACCGCAGTTTGCTGTTTTTTCACAGTTTTGTTCTGTAGTTTAGCCCTTTTATGAATGTTTATTAAAACTTACCACTGATCAGCAGGAGTGGCACAAACACTGAGGTCAGAAATGCCATCATGATGAAAGGTTCTCAACCTACAGGAACAATTACACAGACATTCAAACAAAAATGACTACACAGTTTACACATGTACAGTTTTGACATTAAGTCTATAAAATTGTGGGGAAAGTTGGTGGTGTTTTTTAAAATATTTTTTTTGTATTGTTCCTATAGGTTATTGTTCCTGGTTTCATGTTTCTTTAATGCTGATTTAGATGCTTTTTTTTTGCTTTATGACAAATATTTTACCTTTCACTATATATACATGACTATTATACTCAATTCATAGTAAAAATTTAATATTTTACTTTAAAGAGATCGTTTTAAATGTGTGTATGATTTTGTCATATTTAAAGAGGAAACAGAAATAAATTCATTTAGCAAGAAATGATTGCACTCTAAAGAACTTCAGGTCTAATTGAATTCCATTAATTCGACTTTCGACTATTCATTATTACTGAGAACTTACCTGAGGAGCCTCATCTGGTGGTGGATGTCTAATGATGTATCTGTTTGACATTACATTTAAGCCTTTAGTAGGAATGTGGGCGGACATAATTGATGGAATGCCTTGTTCTAAACCTGTTTTGTCTAGTTTGTTTTTGTCATTATTTTTTGCTTTGTAAATGTGCCAGCGATGCTTTAAAAATCCATTATTACACATTACATTACAATCAGTTCTTCACTTGACCTCTTCATGTGCCAAAGACATTAGCTTTGAGAAAATGTTCCGGCAGACTGAATGATTACTGGTAATATGTAATGTCTGTTTACTCTCTCTCTCTCTCGCTTTAATGAAGGCACAAATAAATAATATAAATTTGGCTCTTTTTTTTCCATAGTGTGCTTTTTTGTTCAGGTTTTCAGCTCTTTCCTTGTTGTGCCCCCAGATTATTGTGTTCACCTGTGTTTGTGTAACTCCTTCCTACCTAGGAGTTTTGTTCTCTTGGTGTCGTGGGGCGACCAGTGAGAAAAGAGAAAAGAAAAAAGTGAAGCATGAGCACTGGTTGCCGTCCAAAGAAAGGTTTATTTACAAACTGAAACTAGAAAATAAACAGGCTCGGGGGCCTAACAGATAATATGACATAACCAAAGGGAAAATAAGAGTATGCTCTCATGCTACAACTAAGGAAAGGTGAACTTAAATAGCAGAGCTGAACCAATAAACGAGGACTGAACATAATCAATATAACTACACACAGGTGAGGCTAATGAGTGGACAATTGAGGACAGGTGAGGTGGAAAAGCATGTGATCCTTCAGACCAATGCAGTGGTGGATCCCTTTTGCCAAGCCGGCTGGAGTGTCACCAAGGTTCCACCCATAGTTCTCTGGCGCCCTCCAGTGGTCACTGGGCAGAACTGTGACAGTACCCCCCCCTTGAAGACGCCACACCTGGGCATCAAGGCCGACCTCCACCCGGAAGACCAACAGGGGGAGCAGGACCCGGGAGAGGGCAGAGAGGTACAGCCCCAGGGAGGCGGGGGCGGCAGAGGCAGATATCGAAGTCTGGGAACCGAGGCCAGTGGAGCCTCCCTCACGGCAAGAGCCGCTACCAGCGACTGGTCAAGGGGCAAAGCAGGTGCAGCACCGTGCGATGGTGAGGGAGCAACTGGGATGCCGGGTGGTGCCAAAGGAGTAGACGAGGCGTCGTACAGCGCTGAGGGAGGAGACGAGGCGTCGAGCGGCGCTGAGGGAGGAGACGAGGCGTCCAGCGGCGCTGAGGGAGGAGACGAGGCGTCGAGCGGCGCTGAGGGAGGAGAGGAGGCATCGTGCGATGCTGAAGGAGGAGACGAGGGGTCGAGCAGCGCTGAGGGAGGAGACGAGGCGTCGAGCGGCGCTGAGGGGGGAGATGAGGCGTTGTGCGGTGCTGAGGGAGGAGATGAGGCATCGTGCGACACTGAGGGAGGAGATGAGGCGCCGTGCGACGCTGAGGGTCTGAAACCAGGCAGCTTGGACGTCATGGACGACTTGGACGCAGCTGGTCCTGTAACTGAAACCATGGGCGTCACAGGACTGGCTGTAGGGGACCTGGATGTGACTGGCTTGACCGCTGAGAACTTGGGCGCGGCTGGAGGCCTGGATGTAGTCAGTCTGGGAGTTAAGGAATTGGATATGGTAAGTCTGGTGGTGGGAGCCTTGGCAACAGCAGATCGG